>CAIGRB010073270.1:0-19989 GCA_903798255.1 Fraxinus quadrangulata | reverse complement strand
ATGGTTTTAGCTTACTGAATTCGACAAATGTACTTACTCATCTTGTTGTACCAATTATTATCATTTTTAGATATCAGCTTGAGTATAATTTATGATTTAGCACCAGCATTATGATTTTATACGATGTCATGATACCAGATTGGCAGATTATCAGATTTGAATGACTTTGCCTTGTACATCGAGTTACTCTGTACATGAATAAGGCTATTCATTGGGTACTTATTGGTGTGACTCTTTAGTATATCATATTATGTTTATTTAGTTGTAGATTTACGGATTTTCAAATATCAGATAATAGTTCATTTCAGATTACAGAATACAGTTTATTTAGTTACAGAAATACGATTTTAACTTGTGGAAATGACAGCTTTACACAGATTTTTATTGATACAAGATTAGCTATACTCGGCATATTTTAATGTTGGTTATTCAGGGTAACGAATAGGAATTTTATGATTTTAGCACGTTCTAGTTCTAAAAGAAATGATCATAATTTAGAATTTCTTAAAGCTGTAAGAAAATAAATTAGATTTTTAAGTAAATATATATAAATGGAAAAATGTATATGTATTTGTAAACTATCCACTCATTGAGTTACAAACTCATATATTTTGTCACATTTTTCCTTATCAGATAGTGGCTGAGTTGAGCAGCATTGAGGACCGTCAATCCATCGAGTTAAGCCACGTATTGTAATTAGTTGTATGATTCATTTTGTTAGTTTATTTAGTTCATGTTTCTTTTGGGATACACGTATGTTTTATCAGAAAAGTTAATTGTGTATTCGTATCATGGGCTCACTGTAAATTGAGAATTTTGAATGCATGTGGGGACTTTTGATTGTAATGGTAGTAAATGTTAATTTACCAGTATTTTATTTGAATAGTTTGAGTTTTGAGGGACTGGTATACCCTGTTTTAAATTATATGTGCTGGTTTGAGGATATTGATTATTGTTCAGGTGGTTTTAGTCCATATTATAGGGAGACTCAGTCAAAATTTTTATAAAAGTGTGTCATAGTTGAAACATGTCATAGTCGCCTTGATGGTAAGTCTGGCACTTACCTGGTATCTACCATCATCACACGACACGTGTCGGGTCCAATAGGGTGACTTGTGACAGGTCGTGCTATACATCAGTCGAGGTCCTGGTTGCATAGTAAATGACATGAAGTATCTTCTCTAGCCTTTGACCCCGTACTCCTGATACTACATAGTCACTAGCATCACACATCAACTTAAATGGTAGTGTCCAATCCGGTATAGCTATCGCAAGTCTTTTTTAGAGTGTTAAAGGATGTCAAACACTCCTCAGAAAAATTAAATGGAGTATGCTTTTCAAGTAAACTACAAAAAGTTTTTACGATATTTGAAAAGTCCTCTATGAATCTTTGATAGAATCCTACACGTCCAAGAAAACTGCATACTCCTATAACTGATGTTGGCGGGAGCAGTTTCTCTATCATTTGAATCTTTGCCTTATCTACTTCAATCTCATCAGCTAAAATTCGACGACAAAGTAGAACATTTTTCACAATTAAATATCAAATTTGTTTCTTTATGGTGCTATAAGACCATGCCCAAGTTTGACAAACAGTTTTCAAATGAAGATCTAAACATTGAGAAGTCATCCATGAATACTTCAATGAACTTTTTGACCATATCTGAGAAGATTGCCATCATACATCGCTAAAATGTAGCTGAAGCATTACATAATCCAAATGACATCCTTCTAAATGTAAAGGTGCCCTAAAGACCTATAAAGGTAATCTTTTCCTGATCCTCTAGAGCTACTGCAATTTGATTTTATCCCAAATACCAATCTATGAAGCAGTAGTGTGAATGTCCGACCAACCTCTCTAACATCAGATCAATAAATGATAGTGGAAAGTGATCTTTTCGAGTAACATTATTCAATTTTCGATAGTCGATTCACACTTGCCATTGTATGTCTGGTTCGGTTGGTATAAGTTCATTATTTTCATTTTTTACCACTATATTCATTTCCTAGGCACTACATGAACGGGCTTACCCATTTACTGTCTCAAATAGGATAGATGATCCCCTCATCAAGAAATTTTAGGATTTTAGCTCGAACCAATTGCTTCATGCTTGGATTTAACATACGTTGATTTTCTATTGATGGCTCCATTAGTATCTTATGCATTTATGCCGAAGGGTTGATCCCTTTGATGTTAGCTATTGACCAACCAACGGTTATTTTGTGTTCCCATAGAACTCTAAATAGTCTATGTTCCTCCAACTCATTTATTCATTTGTAATCATCATTGGTGGAGTAGACGACTCTCCTAAGTATGCACATCAGATATTTGATGACAATTGCTGGAACATATGGTAGTGGTTTTTTAGGCTCTGTGCTAATATGTTTTCGACAATCTCCCTTGGATATTTTATGGAGATATCAGCTAGTTGCAAAGAGATTGTGTTGCTTTGGCCTTCCCTAAACTTAATTTCCTGAAAACATATGAAGGCATAATATTAATGCTTGTACCTAAATCATACAAAACTTTTTAAATTTTTATTTCACCAATGCACAAAGGATTGTGAAACTCCGTTGGATCTTCTGATTCTTTTTCTTTTTCACTTACATTGTTTTACCCAAAATCCTCCAAGTGTTCTTCACTTGTGAAATGTACCTTGTCATTTGTAGCAACTGATCTTTTTAAATTAATTTTGAGAAGCTAAACTCCATTGTGAGGGGTAATGGCCTTGGCATGTTCCTTGGGGTTAGTCTCAGTATCATTTGGCAAAGTCGTGGCCATCTTTGTCCCACTTAATTTTCCAAATTTTGTATGGAAGCCCTTTGAATCTGAAAGCTTTTATTAGTCAATTGTATGAATTTAGTTAATACTTTAGCCAGCTTTGTAAATACAACTTCCTATGAGGGTTTCTTTTCTGGCTTCTAAAAACTTGGTTATGCATTCTGATGTGGTGCATCGTGAGAGGGCTAATGATTGCTCCAAGAAAAGTTTAGGTGATTTCTCTAACCAATATTGTATATATTAGAATAAGGATTATTCTACTACCTCTGATAATTTTGCATGTAATTTGCATAATCAATTGATTGAAGAAAAGGACTTATTATATTACAATCCACACTTTCACGATTTTCCCGCAATGATTGTACCTTGGTCCGACTTTTTGAAATGCATTTATTGTCTGATTAGTTGTCATACCATCAAATGTTTAGTAAGTACTGCTAGTTGTGCTGAAATTATAGCCAATGTATCAACCACATGTATCCTATGGACTTTCTTTCTACCTGATCTTTCTGTTGGCCACAATGTACTGATGTATGCCTTTATGATTTGATACACTTAATTCGTTGTCCTTTTTAGAATTAACCCATTACAGGTAGAGTTAATGTTAGCCCTACTTGTCGGGTTCAACCCATGGCGGACCCAGACATTTTGTATTGTGAGGTCAAAATGAAAATTCAAAATTTCTTAAAACAATGTATCATTTGTTAGGTTTTTAATGTAATTGGCAAGTCTGTGAACAAAAGGGACTAAATTTAATATGTCGTAAAAGTTAAAAAGTAAATTGTACTTAGTAGAAATTGAGTTGTATTAGGTTTAGGGTTCGAGAATGAAAAAGTAGGAAAAACGGCGTCGCAATTTTGCTAGACTATCGCCATGACTTGGTTCGAGCGGTAGAAATAGTAACTAGGACACACCACCACTCGCTTGTCGCCAAGCTTTCACTCGAGCAACACACAGTCATGCAAAGCTTTCGCTCGAGTGACACACCATCACTCACCTGTCACCAAGCTTTCGTTCGAGCGACAGGGTTTCCCAAAAAATTTTAATTCACGTTTTAAGGCTTTTTGTTTAGCCGATTCAACCCCAAAACCTAAACTGTAAATACCAAGCACCTCTGAACGGTTTTCAGAAGGTTGATCATTGAAGAAAACTTATATTGCTTATTATCCTCTTATTTCAATTCATCTATAAGCTTTCAACCTTCAAACTGTGATTTGTTCTTGGCATTGAAAATATCAAAACCACTTAATCCAAATAACAAATTCCTACTTCTTAGATATCTTTTAGAGTGCTGAAGATCAAGAAAAGGTGACTGGAGTTCCAATCTACAGGAGACAGATGAATTCATAAAGTCGGGAGTTGCTGTAGGAGCGCGCAATCCAGGAAGGCTTTGAAAGGTGCAGCTGAGAGTTGGTACAGAAGTATGCAATCCAGGAGAGCTATGGAAATTGCAGTCAGGAGGTCAGAAAGTACTAGTGGTAGTCGTGTCTGGTGGACTATAAGTTCAAAATTTGTTTATAGTAGATTTCTGACTGGTAAAGTGCTAGGAGTTTTTACCTAGATAAGGTTTCTCTGTGATAATCCCTTGTATTTATTTATTGCTTTCATAACTACGGTATTTCAACATAGGAAGAATTGTACTATTTGATTATCCATCTAGATATAATTAATAGCGACTTGCTGCTAATTAATTATTAAGTTTTAATTCTACATAATCACCTATTCAGCCCATCTAGGTGTAGTTTAGGTCGAACCTTGTTATTTAAATTGGTACTAGAGCCTGATTTCGATTCCTAACCCTTAAATAATTCTAGACGAGTTAGTCCTTGTTCGTGCCTCCATTTTTCAATCGAAGCAACTATGCTTATTGTAAAGTTTGAATAAGAGCTTTCCTTAAAGTATTGGATGAGCGTATTTGGATAAGCATTCAAACTGGGTAGACTACATGCTGGTGTAGCTACACCCATTGATATTTTACTCTTGACTAAAGATGAATTAGCCAAGTGTAATTGGAACAGTAAGGGTCTTTATGTCCCGTTCATGTCTGTGTCTGCTGAAGAGTTTAAGAGAGTATCAATGTGTGAAACTGTTAAAGAAGTTTGGAATATCTTAGAGACCACACACAGGGGAACTAAAATCGTTAAAAATTCTAAACTACTAAAACCGTTAAGAACTTTAAATTGTATATGCTGACCTCTAAGATTGAAGAAATTAGAATGAAAGATGATGAATCGTTTAATGAATTTTATGCGAAACTTAATAATATAGTAAATTCAAGTTTCAACCTAAGTGAGAAGATTCTCGAGTCTAAAATTGTTAGAAAAGTCCTTAGATCCATACCTGAAAAGTTTAGACCTAAGATCACTGCGATTGAAGAAAGTAAGGACTTAGATGCTGTTAAGATAAAGGAATTTGTAGGATCTCTCCAAATCTATGAACTCACCATATCTTAATCGAAAAAGGGTAAATCTATAGCCATGTACACTATTAGGAAAGAAGAGAGTGAGTCGACTAATGTTGAGACCTTTAGGAATGACGAAATAGATTATTTCTTTAAAAAATTCCAAAAAGTGACGACGAATTGGAGAAAGCCTCTAGAACGGAAAAATGATGACTCTAGTAAATTCTCGAAAGATAAGCATGAGAAGAATAACCCTAGAACTTCTAATAAGAAAACCCAGTCAGTTAGAAGCCATGAGTGTCAAGGTTTTGGTCACTATAGGAATGAATGTCCTAACTTGAAGAAGAATTTGAATAAAGGAAAGCTTAAGGCATTAGCAGTGAACTTGAGTGATCATGAATCATATTTGAATGTTCAGAGTGATACCTCTAGTGGTGAGGATGAACAAAATTTTACGGCTTTCACGTCTATAGCTAAAATTGAATCGAATAAGGAGAATGAAACAGTGGAGAATGACGAGTAGAGTGAAAAATCTTAGGAAGATTCTGAGGATGAGACTAATATTCATGAGTCTTATTGTGAGTTATTTGAGAAGATTCTTAAAATCAAGAAGGTCAATAAAGCTGTATGAAAAAGGTTAATGAACTTGAAAGAGAGAAATAGAAACTCATAGGTAACTTTCAGGACTCTACCAAAAATCTGAGTGAATTGAAACTTTTTAATGAGAACTTAGAAGACAAAGTTAAATTCTTAACAAGTGATTTTGAAAAATCTAATATTCAACTTCATTCTTTCATGAGTGGTACTCAGAAACTTGATAATCTGTTAGGGATGAACAAGCCTGCTGGAAATAGGCATGGTCTAGGATATGTTCAAAATGGTTATACTGCTACTAGTACTTCCAAGACCATATTTGTCCCAGCCACCAACAAGATTATGAATACTGCCAATCATGAACCTAAGGATAAGAATGTCTTAGGATCGAGGCCTACTATACAATGTAGGATCAATCGTTCTATAAATCGACAACAACTTTCGAGTAGGTTTGAACCTAGTTTTATTCCCACCGTCACCATTGTGGCACACTGAGACACACAAGACTTAGGTATCATAAACTCGCGACTAGAAGTAAAAGTCAGGATTTCTCGAGCAAGTTTAACTTCCTTGCCAATCAAGTTATCTATTTAACTGAGATAATGACTCAGTTGGCTAGAATCACTTCTATTACTAAGAAGGTATGGGGTTAAGAAAATTGATCTTCCTAGGTTTGATGATCAATTGAATTGTTATGTTGCCCACGTTGCACTTAAAGCTCAAAATAAATCTATGTGGTATCTTGATAGTGCTTGTTCTAGACATATGTGTGATAGTAAAGCCTTGTTCTCCACTTTTACTGATTGGAATGGCGGTATGGTTATTTTTGGGGATAGGGCTACCGCACCTATTCTAGGTATGTATTGTTAATATATCTGGACTATCTACTATCTCCGATGTGCTTTATGTGAAAGGTTTAAAGTCAAACTTGTTAAGTATTAGTCAAATATATGATACTGATTTTGAGGTTAGTTTTGTCCAGAAAAGGTATATTGTGTATGATTCTATTGGTAACGTTGTCATCGAAGGTGTAAGAATTTTAGACAATTGTTAAGGAGTTCTTCCTAATTCCAACTACAAGTGCAGTAGTGCCAAGATTGATGTATCTGAACTGTGGCATCAAGGCCTTGGTCATATGAACTATAAGCCTTTGTGTAAGCTCGCAAAGAAGGAACTTGTTAATGGTTTACCTAAACTTGAAAATATTGATAACACTCTATGTGGCTCGAGTTTACAAGGTAAATAGCTTAGGGTAACTCATAAAAAAATTCTAAAATCTTGACAGGAAAGCCCCTTGAATTACTCTATATGGACTTGATGGGACCATCTAGGACCGAAAGTCTTAGTGGTAAACACTATATCTTGGTTGTGGTTGACGATTTCTCTCGATATACTTAGATTGAGCTATTGAGATAAGAATCTAAGGTGTTCAGTTTTGTCATATCATTGTACAAAAGGCTTAGAAATGAGAAAGTCTTTACCATATCGAGAATTCGTAGTGATCATGGAAAGGAGTTTGAAAACTCTAATATTAAGAACTTCTGCCTAGAGGAGGGAATCCAGTATGAGTTCTCCTCGTCGATTACTCAACAACAAAATGGAGTAGTTAAGAGGAAAAATCATGTGTTTCAAGAAATGGCTAGAGCCATGGTTCACGGTAAGGGATTAACTATGCATTTCTGGAGTGAAGCCATCAACTTTGTGTGTCACATAGTAAACATGGTTTATCTTAGACCTAAAACTGATATACACCATATGAGATTCGGAACGGCCTACTGTCTAGTACTTTTATGTGTTTGGCAGAAAGTGCTATATTTGGAGAGATAGAGAAAATTTGGGCAAGTTTGATTCAAAAAGTGATGAGGAAATTTTCCTAGGATACTCCAAAAATAGTCGAGCCTATCAAGTATACAATTCTTGTACACGAGTTGTGATGGAGTCCATCAACGTAGTGGTAGATGATGCTTGTAGTGAGGAGGAGCTTGGGTAGAGTTGGAATACTTGAGTGTTGATCCCGTCAAGGTAACTGAACCTAAAAAACTTCAATTCCTGATCCCTCACACAGTTCTAATCCTTTAGATACACCTAATAAGAAGTCCTCACCTGATGATAAAACTAAATCTCCTAAGGAACCTTTATCCAGAGTCAAGACTAATCATCCTAAAGTGAATATTATAGATGATTTAGATGAAAGGATGAAATTTCGTAAGAGGGTTTTGAACAATCTGACATATGCTAGTTATGTGCCTCAAATTGAGCCTACGAAAGTCGAAGATGCCCTTAGGGATGAATGTTGGTAAATGCGATCCATGAGGAGCTAAATCAGTTCGTGAGAAACAACATATGTCTTTTAGTTCCTAGGCCTGATGATTGTAATGTTATAGGTGCTATGTGGATATTTAAGAATAAAATTGATAATCTAGGTACCATAACTAGAAATAAGGCTAGGTTAGTTGCCCAATGATATACTCAAGTTGAAGGAGTTGATTTTGATGAAATATTTATAGAGATGGCAACGGGATGGGTCAGCCATTCCCACCCCTAAACAATTTTCCCAGTAGCTTGACTTGAATCTATTAGAATTCTTTTGGCTATTGCTTGCACTTTAGCATTCAAATTATATCAAATGGACGTCAAGAGTGCCTTCTTGAATGGAATACTTCTAGATGAGGCTTACGTCGAACAACCGAAAGGATTTATTGATCCAAAGTTTCAACATTATGTTTATAAATTCAATAAAGCTTTATATGGTCTTAAACAAGCTCCTAGAGTTTGGTATAATAGACTTACTGCATATCTCATGGAACATGATTTTTCAAGAGGTGGTTCAGATGAAACCTTTTTCATCAGACATATTGAGGAAACCATCACTATTGCTCAGATTTATGTCGATGACATCATTTTTGGTTCTCCTATTGATTCACTTGCTCATGATTTCATTGAATGCATGAAGCAAGAATTTGAGATGACTATGATTGGACAATTAAATTACTTTATAGGTCTCTAACTTAAACAAACTGATGATGGGTTGTTCATATCTCAATTGAAGTATACAAAAAACCTTTTTAAGCATTTTGGGCTAGACAGCAAGAAACACACTAGAACCCTATGAGCACCAGTGTCAAGTTAGGTCATGATCCTATAGGTAAGAGTATTTATTAGAAACTGTACAAGAGTATGATAGGTAGTTTACTTTATCTCACTGCTTGCAAACCTGACATAGCTTTTAGTGTAGGGGTTTGTGCATGCTTTTAGGCTGATCCCTAGGAATACCACCTGAGCATCGTGCGACGTATCATTAGATATGTAAATGGAACCATTGATTATGGGATCTTGTACTCTTGGGATTCTAATCTTGATATTGCTAGCTATTCTGATACCGATTGGGTTGAAAATGCCGATGATAGAAAAAGTACTTCTAGAGGCTGTTTTTATATTGGTGCTAATCTTGTCACTTGGATGAGTAAGAAACAAAATTCTATCTCATTGTCCATGGTAGAGGCTGAATATATAGTTGCAGGAAGTTACTGCACTCAACTACTTTGGATGAAGCATATGTTGAATAATTATGGAATTGAACAGGGTACTATGACTGTTTTTTGTGATAACACTAGTGCCATTAATATTTCCAAAAATCCCGTTCAACACTCTCGAACCAAACATATTGATATACAACGTCATTTTATTCAAGTGCTTGTGGAGACCCGTGTTGTAACCCTTGAGCATACTCTCTATAGAAAATCAATTAGCTGACATATTTACCAAACCATTAGATGGTCTAAGATTTGAATATCTTAGGATGGCTATTGGTGTTTGTGTGCCTCATTGATTAGGTATTTTTTTTGCATGCTCTTACTTTACCATTGTGTGACATTGATTTATTCATATATCATATTTATTTATTTGTTTTCTATAACGAAAACTCATGCATTTTTTTATTTATTTATGTTTATTTTTCGTGTATTTGATTTTTTTATGTGCTTAGTACATTTTTACTTTCAATTACAAAAAAGGAATATTGAAAAATAAATATGCAGGAAATTTTTTTAATATATAATATACTTGAACTTGTTTGTTGTGATCAATCATGGGTTAATCGATGAGCTGTAACATAGTTTCCATTGCTAGCTTAGGTTATTTATGGAGTACTAGTATAGATTCTTCATGTACTATCTGCACTGCACATACTATGATATTGTTGTAGGACTCTACTGTGTGTGTGAGATTTGGGATGTCTATCACTTGTTAGTAAGGTGACTTTAAACATGAATTGACCTTATTAAGTAGACCTAAGCTCAAGTTTATCCGTGTAATAAAAAAATGGAGCTCAATATCTTATACTTTTCTTCGGAGCCTATTTGACTCGAGCAATTACGCTTGCGGGATTTTTCATAACATGGTGCCTATGGTCAACTGACTTAGGTTAATCGGCCTAAAGCTCACTACAGGGGTCATTTTAGTCGCTTAATGAAGAAAATTTTGCACTTAAGATGAGAAAAATAATAATGAGCTTCGAATATTGAATGTTATGACATAAAATATTTGCTCAAATTCAGGGGGAGAAAAGAACCTTCCATACAAAATGAGCTTTTCCATATAGGTAATAACGTGCTTTAAATGGTTTGATTTTCATAAGTAAGGGAATACACTTATTGGTAAAGATATTTAGCTTGTTCTTTTCTCAAAAAATTAAGGTTTGGAGTCCTACTTCCAAAGGATTATTGACACTTTACACATGTGTCACTTATACAATCAACTCCACATTAACTTAAGTTACATATGTGGGAAGGGTTACTGTCCATTGCTTATACTTATGCATGCTAACAACTACATTTTTGGGTTATTGTGTAGATATATTTGGATGATGATGGATTAGATATTTTTGGATGTATATGATTTTTTGACTTGACATGATGTATCTTAAAAATTTAACTCAAAGACGTTAAATGATAATTTCAGCATTGCTAGATTAAGTATTGACGTTTTGTAGTATCAATGTTTTGTTTTGATATGTTGGGTTGCATTGATATTACATCTTAATCTAGCTTATGATATGAAGCTGAAATGATGTGTTATGAGTTACAACTGCTTGAATTGTTTTTACACTTATTATTGTTTCACATATGTTTTACATTGGTATTTGAGTTGTCTATTTCAGGAAACAAGTTTTGATAAAGGAAAAGTAGAATTCAATCAAGGCAGTTAGTGCTGGTTGTATCAATCATTGAGTCTGTAATTTTTTTCACTACTACCTTGACTTTAGATTGTATTTGTCATAGAATGCCAAATGGGGAGCTTGTTAGGTTTTTGATGTAATTGGCAAGTCTGTGAACAAAATGGACTAAATTTAATATGTTGTAAAAGTTAAGGAGTAAGTTGTAAATAGTAGAAATTAAGTTGTATTAGGTCTAGGGTTCGAGAATGAAAAAGAAGGAAAAACGGAGTCGCAATTTCGCTAGATTGTTGTCATGACTTAGCTCGAGCGGCAGAAATAATAACATTGTCTCTAACCTGTCGCCAGGACTTCACTTGAGTGACACACCGTCGCTCGCCTGTCGCCAAGCTTTCGCTCGAACGACAGGGTTTCCCAAACAATTTTCATTCGAGTTTTTAAGGCTTTTTGTTTGGCTCATTCAACCCCAAAACCTAAACTATAAATACCAAACACCTCTGAACGATTTTCAGAAGGTTGATCATTGAAGAAAACTCATATTGCTTGTTATCATCTTATTCCAATTCATCTATAAGCTTTCAACCTTCGAAGTGTGACTTGTTCTTGGCATTGAAAACATCAAAACCACTTAATCCAAATACCAAATTCCTATTTCCTACATATCTATCAGAGTACTGAAGATTGAGGAAAGGAGGCTGGAGTTTCAGTTGTTGGAGAACGTAGAGTTTTTTGTCGATCCATAAGAGATAGATGAATTCATAAAGTCGAGAGTTGCTACAGGAGAGTGCAATCCACGAGGGCTTTGAAAACTATAGCTGGTAGTTGGTGCAGAAGCACGCAATCTAGGATAGCTGTGGAAATTGTAGTCAGGAGGTCAAAAAGTACTAGTGGAGTCATGTCTGACGGACTGTAAGTTCATAATTCGTTTATAGTAGATTTCTGATTGGCAAAGTGTCCGGAGTTTTTACCCAGTTGGGGTTTCTCCGTGATTATTCCTTGTGTTTGTTTATTGCTTTCAAAACTGCGGTATTTCAACATAGGAAAAATATAACTATTTGATTAACCATCTAGATATAATTAATAGTAACTTGTTGCTAATTAATTATAAAGTTCTAATTCCGCATAATCAATATTCAACCCCCTTCTAGGTGTAATTTGGGTCGAACCTCATTATTTCTCTACTACTACTAGTATTTTTTGACCTTCTGACTGCAATTTCACAGCTCTCCTAGATTGCGTGCTTCTACACCACCTCCCAACTATAGTTTTCAAAGCCCTTCAGGATTGCGTGCTCGCATCAACTTCCAACTTTATAAATTCGTCTATCTCATATAGATTAACGAAGAACTCCATGTTCTCCAACAACAGGAACTCAAGCCACATTTCTTCGATCTTTAGCACTCTGACAGATATGTAGGAAGTAGGAATTTGGTATTTAGATTAAGTGGTTTTGATGTTTTCAATGCCAAGAACAAATCACACTTTGAAGGTTGAAAGCTTATAGATAAATTAGAACAAGATGATAACAAGCAATATGAGTTTTCTTCAATAATCAATCTTCTAAAAACCGTTCAGAGGTATTTGATATTTATAGTTTAGGTTTTGGGGTTAAATGGGCTGAACAAAAAGCCTTAAAAACTCGAATGAAAATTTTTCAGGAAACCCCGTTGGCGAAGGTGAGGGACTTTTACAACATACAATAACCCAAAAATGCAGTTGTTAGCATGCATAAGTATAAGCAATGGATAGTAACCCTTCCCACATACATAACTCAAGTTAATATGGAGTAGATTGTATAAGTGACCCATATGTGTAAAGTGTCACTAATCCTTTGAAAGTAGGACACCAAACCTTAATTTTGTGAGAAAAGGACACGCTAAATATCATTACCAATAAGTGTATCACTAATCAAAGTAATTTGATGAGAGCAATCGTTGAAGAAATCCTATGGTGACACCACATTGGAAATTGATCAACTGATTTTAGGCCTTTTGAAGGATTCTCAAATCCAAGAGCTCTTGAAATAGGTTGGAATTTGTGCAGCCAGGCTGTACACAAAGCCAGATAGAATCAACACAGCATTCTTAAATATACATTTCCTGTAGAATGTGCCTAATTTACATGAATTCCTAAACTAGATAAAATTCAGGTGAACACCATTTCAAACTCAAAGAAAGCATACCACATCAATACCAACAAACAACAAACTAATATAGTCCTTAAAATGTTTTAGCTAGCTAAGCTCCATAATTTGTCAACACCAGCAAACAACATTGTCTTGTTAAATTCAGTTCAGAAACTATAAACAGTCGAATATATTACTCAACATCAAAAGAGATTGCGATTCAAATGGAAAATACCATCATCATGGTTGAAGATGAAAGAGAAATGCCATTGATACTGGAAGACCATTCATTGCAACCTATCTTGTTTTGATTGATGTTTAAAAGAGATAGTTGATGCTATGGCTAAATGATGAACACGTGACATTCAATGTTTTTAGTGCTATCAAATATCCTATAGAATCAAACAGTTGTCTTTGAATTGATGTGGTTGTTATAGCTGTGGATGAAACTTTAACTCTTGAGCACACTCAAGATCCATTGGAGACTTATCTTGTGCACTCACATGATAAAAAATCAAAAGTTGATGAGATAAGTCAAGTTACCTATTACTTGGAAGCTTTACCGTCCTACAAAAGAAGACTGCAATTTGAATATACATTGGCACCGACCCCGAAAAACTACTACCATCTGTTCAACAACTGCCATCATATATGCAATATATGGATAAGTATTTTAATGGAAATAAAAGAAAATAGAAGGAAGAAATACCTGAGAATTTAGTGATCGAGGAACAACAGAATCAGAATGATAATGATAATGTGGATGATCGAAAAATACTAGGACTTTACCTTATATTAGACTCTTCTTAATAGTACATATATGTGGTATACAACATAACTTTTGTCAATCCAACAATCCACACAAGTTGAGATTCATTAATTCTTGTAACCTCCATATTATTGATTATAGTGAATTCTTCACTTTTGCCCATGGTTTTCTCCTTAGGTTGGTTCCATGTATATCTTATGTTATTTTGATCATTACTCTTTCATATTGCTATTATCTCTTCCTCAATTCCTAAAAAATTAGTATCAGAGCCAGAGGCTTATTCAGAGCAAGGTTTGATCAAGTTAGAGCTAGGCTTGATCTTTTGGGATGGCAAGTATGAAGTATGAGATTTCACTTTTGGATTGCAATACAAGATTTTCATTATGGTAGGTTAAGATGTTAGTAGTGCTCGCTCTAATGAATTTGGATGATACTTTATTAAGGTTTGATAAGATGCCCAGAACTTAGATGCTGGAAGAGAAACATTGTAAGGGTAGTAACGCCATATCACAAATATATCTTCATCTTTCAAATCAAATTATTTAAGACGTTTTGAATGAGAAAAATGTCGTTGCATTATGATTGAAATCGGAGTAGTTATGGAGAACTAGAAGTCTAACCAACAAACTGCATCTGATGTAGCATTTACATTCTCATCATATGGTAGAAGGAGAGCTTTTGGAAGATCATCTAGCTATATTTGACATCATCACTGATTCATAGACTATGAAGGTTGAACACGATGAAGAATATTCAGAGTTAATTTTATTATGTTCATTGTCCTCTTCATATATGACGTTCAAAGACACTATTTTGTATAGTCGCGACACTCTCTCAATTGATGAAGTTTATGATGCACTATTTTCTAAGGAAAAGTTGAAGTAACTTTTTTGGATCTAAGACTCAGGCAGATGGCCTAGTTGTTCATAAGAGTTTCTTTGGTGGTTGTGTAACGGGTAGATTTAAGTCTAATTATAATGTAAGATCTGTAATTTTTGCAAGAGCACGACAAGGACTTAATAATTACCATGCAATGTGTACACACCATTTGATTTGCATGTTGTAGAATGTGTATAAATACAATTTGAAGCACACATAAATTAATGTAACTGCATGTCACACTGCAAATTCTCCACCAGAATTGTCGATCCTTTTTTCCTCTATTCAGTTGCCTTTCAATAAACTGACAATTCAACCTGGTTTCGGCCCTCCCCTACTCTTTGCTTTTGTTGAAAATTGGTTTAGAAGATTGAAAATTTGGTTACATGTCAAAATCAAAAATTTGGAAAAGTTACTTTCGTGTCAACTTCGTCAAATATTCGAATTTGATCCGATTGTCAAATTACAAATTAAATAGACCTACTTGTTCTAATCGTCAAGTAGATCGTCGTGGTATATTTGAAATCTCAAAACCAATTTCGAATGAATGAGAAATTACGATCCAAAGTTGGGAAGAAAATAGAGAAAACTACCGGATATTTGCCTAAGTACGTCACTTGCTTGACTCTAGACTATCACTCGAGTGATACGCTAACAACATGCTAGCGATATGCTAGCAACGAAGTCACTATTTTTGTCGCTCGAGAGAGGCAATGGCAACATGCTAGCGACAGTGTTGGTGCGACCTTTGGCAAGAGTTGCTGAGTTTTAGGCGCGACACTTCATTCACAATCCCTCATCCTCTATATATAGGACCCCTTTAACGTTTATTTGTCATTCCATATCATTCTTTTCATCTTATATTGCATAAAATACATCATCAAAATTGGTTTCTTTGCATAAAATTCGTAGTTTGGAAAAGAGAGAATTTCGTTCGAGTTCGTTGGTCTAAGCCATTTAGAGTGTCCTATGGCTTGACGCTGTCATTGTATCCTGGGAGATGGTACCGTTAGCATCGATGCGGGGTAAATTCATCTTAAGGACAAAGTATTCAACACTTACATCGGCTAATCGCATAACTTGCATCTCTTCTTTCCTTATCTTTCTCATTTCTGATTTCATTTTTATTTGATTTCAGAATATTGTTAACCTTATTTATATGTTTATATTGCAAGTTTTGATTGAAGAATGACATCCTTTCATACAAAATTGGAAAGTGATGAATCCATATTAATTCGGTAAATCATTTCGTCGTCTTCTCAACTATTTTGGTAAGCCGAATTATGTTTCAATTTCATGAGCATAAAATGGTACGTATTGATATGAATATAATATGTGCATTAACGGTGTATTATCCCTAACAATCTTGAGATGGATTTTGTGCATTTATATTCTATTATATAATCTGCACGCTACTTGATTATGGCTTGGTAACGTATAAAATTTATTTTATATGCGAGACTATAATATTGTGCGTGTATGCATGTGTTGAATATGGATTACATATAAGAATTGCCATTTTACCAGTTATGCTCCATTAGGTGTTATTTTGATTAAGTCATATTCATTCATAGATTTAATTATGAGAAGGAACGAGTTCTTTTGTCTTCATGCCAATGCAATTTATTTTTCAAAGCATTGTGTCTATTCTTTTCTTAAAAAATGGTGAATACCATGTGAATAGGTGCTTAGTTGAAATGATACATGGAAAGAATAATGATAATAAAATATTCTCAGAATTGGGTTTCTTAAAATGCAATGTATTCGAGACTTAAGATAGCGTATAACTTTGGTCTTGTTTCACCTTATGTGGACATTTCTTTGTGTACATAGTTGTACTCATCCCAATGGTCATTAGTGGAAGAACACATGGGTGACCATCTTTCATCTGTGTTGGTAATTTCTATTAGTTTTGGAAGTGCATGGTGCAGGTTTCGGCCATTGTTTAACTAAATTATAGTAGAGATAATTCATGTTGTGATAATGAGATTGTAATATCTCTTATAATATGGAATTGCGTAAGACTTCCACGAGACTTTGACATTCTTATGGATAAAATAAATTTATACATTGGATGTATAAAGGTTTGGAATAAGCATATTCGTCGCTATTCCTTTCTCCATTTTGAATGTGATGAATTTCTATTTTCATAACAGAAATGGATACCATTATACATATATAAATGTTGGAAGAATACTAACTATTTGTTGAAAGTATATGTGATGACCTCAATTAATTTGATGAAATTAAGTGAGATGATTAATGCAAAATTATATTTACAAAATATGATTTTGTTCTAATTTAATTAAAGTAGAAATTATTATTTAGTAATGAAAATTAAGCCTCTTGATTACTTGGAATTGTTGGAAAATTATACAGAATATTATGAAATATTTTAGAATCAATTTAGATGAAAAGACGTGTCTTTTCTTATGGAAGATAATGAATTTTGGTATGATTATTTTCCAATGGGCGTGTCTCTTCATAGAGATTAATTCTAAAATGTGTGTCCTTTTGTAGGATTGTGTCTTTTGAGAACACAACTTGAATTGTTACCCCCATGATTTGGCATGAAACAATCCTATCATGTGAAATATCACAATTCGATAAATTGCATATTTTTGGAGAATTGCAATTCTTGTGAATCAAGATGCTAAACCCTCTTCATTGTTGTACTATACTACACGAAAATGCATGTAACCAATTAAGTTGGTTTATGCTTGGAATAGTATTGTTGATCTATGTGATCAAAATGTAGTTGGATTGAAGTACATTGTATGCAATTTCAATTGAAATAAATTGTGAATTGACGAACACTATTTTGAAAGTATTTAGACTTTCACAAGAGCATTCGATATGGATATTATCTATTTGATAAATGAATTGAACTGTGAAAGAGTTGAACTCTAAGTTCAAGTATAATCTAAAAATGTGGGGGTTAACATTAATCTTTGCAAACTTATATGGAAAAGTTCAAAACTTGTGGAATGCATCATTACTAGATTGAACGAAAATAAGACAAACAAAATCAAATGTATACAATAATTCATTTTCTTAATTAAAAAAAAAACTTAAAAATAAAAAGGATATTCTTCTTCTGAAGGGTTATCGATTTTATATCCATAGAAGTAAACACTTCCATTTTCCTAGTCATGCGATAGCACGAAATCTCTATTAAAAGCAAGGCCCAGTTGTTGCCGAGGCAGCTTTTTAGTATACAATGTTGTAAGGACTAGCTTCTTTCCATTAATAGTTGCAAACAAACAAATAGATTCATTTTCTTTCTCTTATTTCAGTTTGCCAAGAGAAGCCTGCAGAAGAAAATATATTCTAACTCAACAATACAGAGTAAATGAATTGCAACAATAGGGTTAAAGAACCAGGAGCTCTCAACGCTATAAATTGAACCGAAATAACTTATTACCAAAGTATCTATGGATCTAATTAGCTTATGATAAGTTGCAGAGAGGACCTGTTGAGAAGTAAATAGTATTTTGGGCTAAGCAATATGGGATTAAGGATTTTGCTCATTTATTACGCCCAAATATTTACGCGGTGTTGTAGTGTAGCTTTGAGATGTCGTATCTATAGGGAGATGAAAAGGTTGTCAAATGTTCCAAAAGGGGGTGAATTGTCCTTTTAAATTTGCGGGAGAGCTGAATTGTTGATCGATTAACTTAATATCCAAAAAAATATGAGATAAANCTTATTACCAAAGTATCTATGGATCTAATTAGCTTATGATAAGTTGCAGAGAGGACCTGTTGAGAAGTAAATAGTATTTTGGGCTAAGCAATATGGGATTAAGGATTTTGCTCATTTATTACGCCCAAATATTTACGCGGTGTTGTAGTGTAGCTTTGAGATGTCGTATCTATAGGGAGATGAAAAGGTTGTCAAATGTTCCAAAAGGGGGTGAATTGTCCTTTTAAATTTGCGGGAGAGTTGAATTGTTGATCAATTAACTTAATATCCAAAAAATATGAGATAAAATTTAGTGATTTATAGTGAAGCATTGGAATTCCCTCACTTGGATCAGATCGTTCAACATCGTTTATTCAAATTGATGATACAATTAGAGACCTTCATCGCGGTACTCTAATAGAAAAATTTAGCAATCAAGACCAATATAATTTATAATTTTACTCCTAAATTCTAGATTCCTTTAATAATTATCACAATCATCTATTGAAATTAGATTATAGATCATTCATATACATATAGCTTAAGAAAGTAGACAACCACACCAATAGATTTAATGAAATACAAATTCAACACATAGTTCAATTGTTTGATAGAAAAAATGAGATTGATTCTATGAAAAACTTAATACATGTTAAATCAATTTCACAATTAATTCATAAAGATGGAAATCTAGATCTAGAAGTGTGTAGCAAAATAAATACCAAAAAAGCATGAATAAACAACGTGAAATCACCGAATCTGAATGAGTTCCTTCCTTGCTTCACCAAGATTTTTAACATTCTATGGAGTTCTTGAGCCAAACTTGAGAGAAAACTGATAGGAGATGAATCATTGGCGTTCTGGAACGTTTTGGGGGCTTAAATATGGTGGAAAATTAGGTTTCCATACATATTTCAATCAAATGAGAAAATTGGAAATATTTAGCATTTTGGCTTGAGGCGCGCGCCTAATATAAGCTAGGGTACACACCTTAATGAATTGGTAGCCTCAGTCGAGGCTTTCTTGGTGTGAGGCGTACGCCTCTCCTGCAGGCAATGGCACACGCCTTACAGTATGTTTGGGCCATAACCTTCTTTCTTGATATCTGATTGAGGTGATTTAAGATGCGTTGGAAAGCTAACCCAAAGGACTACAACTTTTCTTCAGATATCATCTTCGAATTTGATCATTTTTCATATCAAAAAAGAGTCTCAATATGAGGCTGAAAATTGGTGTAAAACTTTTCAGCTTGAAAATTGATATGTGATCATGTTTTGAATATATTTCATCCTTTTGACTCATTTCTTCATCCAATTGACCTCTAACACTCTTGAATCTTCATTCCATTTCCCATCACATCTATGAATTATTTGTAACTTGGTCATTGAACTTTCATTTTGGTCATTTTTCACGTGTTTCCTCCATTTTCCAACGTTTCCACCCATTTGCAACCTAAACCAAGATATAGAAGTACTTAATACATTTAGGCATCAAATAATCATAGAAACGCAAATATTAATGGGTGAAAAAGTAATAAATGTGCTATTATCAAGAGTTTAGGTGAGTGTCAATGTGTGAGGTA
>CAIGRB010073261.1:0-14372 GCA_903798255.1 Fraxinus quadrangulata | reverse complement strand
TATCTTCGATGTTTGACTATTGAAGGTCTTTGTTTTCAAGTGATTTTACGTGAATGCTCAGCTTTCATCTCGATTTTTATTGATCGTCCATTGCGAGTCTTTTGATAGTGATCTTTTTGTCTCTAATTGATCAACTTTGCAACTATAGCTATGAAGACTCGAATTCAATTGTTAGAAATAAAAAAAATTTGTTTGTTATAATCAAAACATGAAGTTAACCATAGATCTACAATTTTTTCCTTTTTGATTATGACAAATAAATATGATTCATAGCAAATTGATAAGGGATGAAATATTTTAGAAACCACATATACAAGTCAAGTACATCATCTTATATGTTTTCCCTCTTTTGGCATACGCAAAAATCGTGTAAGTGGGGATCCAAAAACACAAAGCACTCATAGATCAAAATAAAGGATAACCATAGTCACAAATAGTAGGAAGTAAATGTCATCCAAACTGACAAAAGATATCCAAAAATTTAAAAACAAATTTATCCATAAAAGAAGCTAGATGAAGCAAGAGTGTATTCAAGACATAGATATAAAATGTAAACCAAAGCTACGGCTCCGAAGGAGGTGGTGGAGGGAAGTGATCATAGAAGGCATTCTGTTGAGCCTGTATCGCCACTGTTGAGCTTGAATTGCATCATGTTGGCTTGGATGGCCGCCTATTGAACTTGTAATTGGCGAAACATTCTGGCAAAATTGTCAACAGAGGATGTAACTGAATCAATGCTCCCATTGAGGATAATATAGTGATCCTCGGTAAATGTGAACCACTGATCGAAAAAGGAGGAACACTAGAGCTCGGAATGTCGTGGGGGAGGATTTGGAACTTGTGGCACATCATCAATATCATCATCTTCATCGCCATCAAAGTGTAGAGTGGAAAGACCCGATGCAGGATCGAACCCTTTGTATGATCTACCCATTGACCATATTCTTTAGTGCGGATGAAACAAACCCTTAGCGACTTTCAATTATCATATAATCCTGTTCCCATCATGTGTGACAACACAAGTGCCATAAATTTATCCAAAAATCCCGTTTTACAGTCTCGAACAAAGCACATTGAGATAAGGCATCATTTTCTTAGAGATCATGTTCAAAACGGTGATATTTCACTTGAATTTGTTGACACTGAAAATCAACTGGCCGATATTTTCACCAAACATTTTGCGCTCGATCGTTTATCGACTATTAGACATAGCTTGGGGCTTATCGAGCTAAACTGATTTTCAAAATTATATTTTCTCTCTGTGTTATTTATCTATATCTCATTATATTCCTTTTTAAAAAAAAAAAATAATAATTGGTGGACGTCTAGTTTCTCTCTTCCGGTACGACATAACTTTTTTTTTCCTTTTGCATTTTTTTTGGCGGACATCCGGTACTGAATAATTTCATATTCTTATTCGCGATTTCCCCATTTCATTCTTCATTTCCTCTCCAACCCTACTCGCCTCTCTACAACCCACACATTCAAACTCCATTAATCATCACTTCCCTCAACGATTCTCTCCCCAACAATCGATTTCAATCCAAAATTAACACTCCTAGTTTACATTTTCGGCCATAACACCATTTCCTTTGAAAAATCTAGCTCTAAAAGTTCCTATCTCGCTTCCCCTTCAATCTTTGCTCTAAATCTAAACATTTGTGAAAGCATATATCTCCTTGTAAGGTTTTCCAACATTTATTCAAAAGATTTACATTCCATAAAGCTCAAAATCCTCCATTTCGAGCCCTAATTTTCGAAAAATCCCCAAATTGTTTTGAAATATGTCGACTTCTCGAGGTAGAGGCAAGAGGCTCAAGCAAACCGTTCGACGACGTCCTCCATCTCCATCTCCATCATCCGACGAGGAAGACATGGACCTTGAACTCGAAACGTCGACGAATCCCTTTGCGAAGTCACCCGTCTTGCTAGGTAAAAATGTCGATCTTCCCTCTTTTACTTTCGACACCCCTGCATTTAGGATAGAAGAATACATCATGAACATGGGTTGGACATCGGTTTGCATGATAGAAGAAAATGCCTATCCACGGTTAATGCAAGAATTTTATCAAAATATGACTTTTTCTTACTAAACTACGAGCAAATAGGGCGAAGCCTAGAAAGTGACAAGTGTCGCTAGTGCTTTTTCGATCAACTTCTCATCCTTTGGTTTTGGCAACATTTTGCAAACGTTGTCGTTTGTCATTTTAATATTTTTTAAAATTAATTTGCATTTTTTATTACTACGCTACCAAAATAATAAACTAACAATTCGCATAATAAACTTGTAAAATGTTTTACAAATTCAACCTGATTAAAGATGAGACAAATTGCTGTTTTAACTTATTCCATGAGAACAAGAATATAATGCCTTAAGTATTACACTTAACTGAAAATGAATAGCCTTAAATTTTATGCTCAAAGCCAATTGACACGACTCGTCCCAAATCACCCTAATGGACCCGACCTGTGCCGTGAACTGATGGTACATACCAGCTAAGTGTCGGACCCACCATCAAGGCAACTATGACCTGCTTTGACTGTAACATATATTTATAAAAAAATTTGACAAAATTTCCTTTGTAATATGAACTAAAACCACCTGAACAATATTCAACTTCCTCGAATATGTACATATAACTTAAAACATGGTACACCCGTCCAGTAAAACTCAAACTACTCCAAGTACCATACTGGTAAATTAGCTTCACTATCACTTTCCCGACTAGGTCTAAATGGTATTCAATCATGCAGTCAGTTCAGATGCACCTTAAGTAAAATTCCAAAGGTCTGCACAATATACAGATTTTGCACTTTTAACAATAAATAGAATATCCAATATATAAAAGAGAAGTGACAAGACATAAAAAATATAAGAAATCGTGATTAAAATGGGAAAACAAAAGTTCCCCGCTGAAGCACCATCCACTTCCTCCCCCACTTGAAGTTTTGACTAAAGTTCGCTACTATTAGAAAATAAGATGTACTCCTATTTACAAGCACGCACACATGCACAAACCCTGAGTTTCTTTTAAGCAAAATTTATCAATAATACACCAAATGAGAAGCCAATTCAAGTATAGAAAGTCATAACAGTTACATAACTTGATTGTGCTTGGAGAGGAACACTCAGTTAGGTTCCTCATTCACCAATGGGATTTCTGCCTTTATTACATAACATATTCCTGTGGGGGAACAATAGGGCTGGTTTACAGTAATAATCTAGGCCAAATGTCAGAATCACTAGGAGTTGTAGTACAATACCATGTAGAAGTTGTAGTAAATGGACAAGCAGAAGGCCTTGATTTAACAAGAAATAAAAAATAAAACCGCACAAAGGTTTCATTAAGTAGGGTTTTTTTCAATATGCAGCACCAAAAATTTACCAATCTCCAGTAAATTATCAGGAAAAAAACTTAAAATCACCTATTCTGCTCCAAAACATTCAGGTGAATTGATGGCACTAGCACTTGTACGTTTATCAAACTTCGTATCCCTCTCTGCAACAACAACAGAATCTAGAGATGCTGGTGATAGAGTATCACTGATTTTGAGATCTGATGGCTGACAGTCTACTGAAGATCTTGTGGAACAATTTTTCCAAGAGCTAGAAGATAGTGGGCTTTCAACTGGCCTCACTGGATATGCTCCCTACACAAATTTGCAGCAAATTCCTCAACAATCCAATTATAGAAGATCCGCACAAGAATGTAAAGGCAGCAGCCATCGAAGCACAAAATTAATTTTCCATATGCCTATATAAGTAGTTCAACTAGTCATACTAACTGAACATAAAAAAAAAAATCATGGATTCAGTAGGTATACTAAATTTATCATCTTGAAGATAAGGGCGAGGAGATGAGATTATTTGGCTTGTGATGGTAAAAAGTGAAGCTACAATTTTAGAATAATTTGTTTACCTGCACACCAATCTTGACTGCTGGAAATATGCTTACCTGCACACCAATCTTGAAATATAATTTGTTTAGGCAGAAGTAATTGAAACAAAAATAAGAAACTCACAAAGTTGTAGTAAATGGATAAGCAAATAGACAATGAACCATTGGCAAGCCACCAGAAAGTCCTCCTCCTAAAGAACAAAAATGAGTTTCCAACAACTACTAAAGGGTCTAAGGTCAGAATTCTGGAAATTTCATCACTGTGAGTTAATTATTTAACCACACAAGAAAGCTTTTACTGTAGTTATTTAACCGTGGCTCTGTTTACTTACAATGATACTGACTACTCTTATTCTTCGTCAAATTATCCGGGAAACTATGCAATAAAATAGGTAAATCTCCATTGTTCTCATTGGAAGTCTTCTCCATCCATTCATAAACATTTACTCTAGTGCGAGTACTTCCACAATCAAAGACAACAGTAAAATATGAACTCCTACTGAATCGTACAATACTGGGTTGTCGAAAATTAAAATTTCCACCAACAGATTGCCTCGTAACACATAGAAAAATGTAAAATACGTAATCAAATACACATATCAAAATGCAAAAAGCCACAATGAAATGCACACATAAACAAACCTTAATTTTGTTACAGATTAATGGGAGTCGGAGTCGGAGTCGGAGTCGCGCGCTTTAGCTTCTAATTGGAAATGACGAATTGGGAAAAGGGTTCACTTTGTCGGAGTCGGAGTCGCGTGCTTCAGCTTCTAAATGGAAATGACGAATTGGGAAAAGGGTTACTTTATCGGAGTCGCGCAGCTTAGCTTCCAATTGGAAATGACGAATTGGGAAAAGGGTTCACTTTACTGCCGGTATTGCTATTTGGTTTGGAATTGGGCCTTTCCTCTATTATTGTTTAAACTTTAAACCTAAGTCAACAGAACCTTTTAAGTATTTTAACATCCATTTCATTGCTAGTCGATGAGTTTCACCTGAGTTGGCCATAAACCTACTTAAAATACTTATGCCATGAGCTAAAACAGGTCTAGTACACAGCATTAGATACATAGTAGACCTTACAATATTAGCATAGGAACATTATCCATTTTTTTAAGTTCATCATGAGTCTTAGGTAACCGTTGACTAGATAGTTTAAATTGATTTTCAATAGGCAAAGAAATAGGTTTACACTCAAGTATGGAAAATCTTTCAAGTATTTTTTTTTCACATAAGAACATCGATTTAAACATACGATGCAATCATTCATATCTCTTTCTATTTTCATTCTAAGAATCCTTTTACCTTGTCCTAGATCTTTCATTTCAAATTTAGATTTTAACTTTGACTTAATAAAATGAATTTCAAATCTAGCATGTCATGCAAGTAACTTGTCATCAACATATAATAACAAATAAATGGATTCAGGTCCACCCGACCCTGTGTAAAAGAAACACGAATCATAATTTTTAACAAAATCCAAAGTCTGAACATAAGAGTTAAATATTTTATACCATTTGGTTTGGGGGCTTCTTTCAAGCCATAGAGTTACATTTTCAATCGACATACCTTATTACTTTTCAACTTACTTCAAAACCTATTAGCTGATTCATGTAGATGATCTCATCAATATCGCCATTTAGGAATATTGTTTTAACATCAAGCCAATCTAATTCCCAGTTAAAGTAAGCAATTAATGCAAGCAAAAATCCATTTGCAGTCTACTACCTCCTGATTTTTAGGTTTGTTAACTAAAGTCAAAGTTTTATTCTTAATCAATAAATCCATTTCTTCATTCGTAGTTTCGTTTTAGAATCTAGATTCTGAAGAGTTAACAATTTCTTCAAAGGTAGTAGATTTATAATTTAAGGAGTCTAATGCAGAAAATATAGTCACAAAGTCATCATTGCTGAATCTGGTATAGGGGATTCTATTCCTTCCCTCTCTATCTCTAGTGAGTTGATAGTCAGCAAGTGATGGATTATTGGATTCAATTTCAATTTCAAATTGAGTAGCCTCCACCTCAATTAACTCATCTAGATCATCAGTATTATCTTCTTGATTTTCATGAATGGTTTTTTTAATAAGTGCAGTTTCAACATATTTCAATTCAGTTGAAGTATTGTAGGGCATGTCATTTTCATTAAAGAATACATTTATGTTAATAATCACCTTAAAACCATTTGGCTCTTAACATAGTCTATACCTTTGGTTTCCTCTCCATAGCCTACAAAAACACATTTATAGGACTTTGGTTCAAGTTTACCTTCACTTTGATGAGAATAGGTAGTGTAGCCAAAAACCTTAAGTCTATTATAATTTGGTGTAGTACCTTACCACAATTTTTTGGGGACTTGAAAATTAATAGTACTAGAAGGACTTCTATTTATGAGATAAGTGACCATTTTTAAGGNCCCCACATGTTCTGAGGTAATCCAGAACATATTAGCATCGCATTCATCATTTCTTTTAAGTTGCGATTTCTCCTTTCAGCAACACCATTTTGTTGAGGGGTATATGTTACAGTTCTATGCCTTACAATTCCAGATTCTTTACAAAGGAATCAAATTCAAGGTTACAAAATTTAAGTCCATTATCAATTCTTAGTGCATTGATTTTTCTGTTGGTTTCATTTTCGATCATCAATTTCCATTGCTTAAAATTTTGAAAAGTATTAGATTTTTGTTTCAAAAGGAAGGACTACTTTTTTTTTTTTTTTTGAAAAATCATCTGTTGTAAGTAGATAGAATCTAAATCCACTTAAGGTATTTACAGCTACTGGTCCCCATAGGTCAGCATGTAGATAATACAAAATAGAAGTGGATTTATGAATTTCAGGTTTAAAAGGTAGTCTACTCTATTTTTCAATTACAATCATCACAAAAAAATTAGCTTTTCAATGTTATCATTTCCAAAACATCTAAATTTGTTAAAAATGATCAGTCCCTTATCATTAATGTGGCCTAGTCTTCTTTGCCAAACTAAAAGACTTATTAGAAATAGAATTTATAGCAGTGGAACTGTGGCCTACTAAAGGTTCAACATACAGAGTGTAAATTCCATTTATCTTAGGGAAAGAAATAGCTCCTTTGTCATCAATGTTCAGTTTTATGAGACTTCTGTGAATCCTTATATCATATTTTTCATCTAATTCTTCTAAGGAAATTAGATTTCTCTACAGTCCAGGTACATATCTGGCTTCATTTAATTCAAGTATGTGATTATTGCTCAATAGTGAACTCAGTTTTCCCATTCCTTTAATTTGACAACTTATGTCATTACCCATCTGAACTTGTCCTCCATTAAGATCAACAAATTTAGTGAACCACTTTGATCGGCCACATGTGGAAAGTATAGCCAGAGTTAAAACCATTATTTTGGGTCTCTACTAGTTGTACTCACAAGAGCAACGCCTTGGATATCAGAATCATTCTTGCAGGCAATAGCTGCAAAACCATCAAAATTGTTCGTGTCTTTTATATTAGAAATTTTCTTAAAGTAATCTTTTATTAAGTGTCTTGTCTTTCAACAATAATAGCATTTCGTGACTTAGTTTTTAGATTTCAGTTGATTTTTATTTTTATCTCTGAATCTAAGATTTTGGGGTTTACCTTTCTTGTAATAATTATAATTACACAAATTATTCTTAATCTGGTTCAGTTTTTCTTTTATATGTAGCCCCTCACCATTTTCAGAATCTTTGAATTCATTTTTCAGTTCAAGTCTCTATTCCTCAATGCTGAGAGAATAATATCAACAGTTAGTGCATCTCTCCCATATTCCAAGGCATTTCTAAGATCCTTGTATTTATCACTTAGAGAATTCAACACAGCAACACTGTTAATCATCAGAAAATTTTTCATTACAGTTTGACAAATCTCGAATTAGTTTTGTGAATTTGTCAATGTTCTCTTCTAGGCTGTAGGATGAGTCAAACCTAAAGTTATAGAATTATCTCAAAAAGTAACACTTGTTAGGCATGGTCTTAGTTAGGTAAAGTGTTCCTTAGTCCACAAAGTCTCAGAAGTAGTAGTTTCACCAATCTTTCTGATTACACTATTAGATAGGAGTAGAAAACTGGAACTCCAGACAACCTCATATAATTATTGTTTCCTGTAGGCATTGATCTTAGCAACCCAATTCCCATCAAAGGGAGCAGCACACCTCTGTTGTAACAATAGAGCTCTCATTTTCTGGCTCTAGAGACCAAAGTCTCTAGTATCATTCCAAATCTCTAATTCAAATTCGTGTGTAGTGGTCATGTTGACAAATATGATCACAAATGTATAGTTATAAAACACACAGAGTATTTTAAATTTAACAGGCTTTATAGAATCACAAAATGTGTAAATATCACAATAGGGTAGGTGATAAAATGTTTGCCTACTAATCATGCAATTCACACAATCACAATGTAGCAATTATCAGATATAAGTTTTAATTATGACATGTTTAAGGAGTGTCCCTCTGATTCCCATATCCTCGTAGAAGATCTTGGACGAAAGAAAGCAATGGTGGGTTTCTTACCTATAACCAAGTCAAAAATTAACAGGCAAATTAATAATGGCAAGATAAAGACAGGGATAGTACAGATTTACCAGAGTTTGAAATCTCAAAATTTCAGAATGAAATTATTAGTCAAAGAATACCAGAAGCGAACCAAGAATATCAATTTGAGCATGGGAACCCAACCAGTCACAATGACTCATTAGATCTCAGCAGTGAGTCAAGAAATTAAGAGGAATCGAAGTGAGTCAACTCAACTCACCAAAACTCAATACTAGTTAAAGAAACAATCAGGACTCAGTAGTGAGTCACATCAGAATCGCTAGAACTCAATAAAAAACAACAGATCTCACAAGATCAAGGGTGAGTCAAAAGGTTTTTAGTGGAAAAATGATTAAAGCCTCAAGAAAAAGAAAAGATTGTAGTAGATCTCACAAATCTAACCTAGAATATACCAGAATCACTATGAGAGCTAATTGGAAAGTTGAATTGAGGGTAGATCAACCATAAGTCCTTTTTTGAAAAATCTAAAGATTTGCAACTTCAAATGATTTTTGAAAAACTAGTTTTTTTTTTTTTAAATGAACCCTAGCCAATATTTTTTAAAGAAAAGTGCTATGATACCACTTGTTGGTCCAACAGTCGTTTGTAAAAATCAGTTTAAAACAAAAATCATTATAAAAGGTAAATTGCAAAAAAGAAAACAACAAGAACATAAATGATTTTTTGCCATAAAGGGCCCGGATGTTCAGCCTTTATGGCTAATCACCCATTAAGCATCTACAAAGAAATATAGCTCTAGTTCCACTAATTTTAGCCAAGAATCATACAAAATGAGATTTCTTCATAGTTTTCTTCTAACTTCTCTATTTACAAATTAGTAACAAAAACTCTTAATCTCACAATGATTGTACTCAACAACTAGAAATCTCACTAAAAGAACAGAGATTAAGGCACGAAGAAAGGATTACAGATTTTTAGAGAAACCCTAAAAATACTTATACAGAAAACACACCAAACATCTGAAAGAAAGGAAGTGAAATAGTACGAGACTTATATCTCACACCCTATCCAAAGGACAAGAGTTCAACCGCATGGACGGCAGATCTAATCTCACTTATTTAGAGTCAAAAGCATGTTCCTTAACAACACATTTTTTTCATAATGGATTCAACCCAAATCAGAATAAGTCGGCCCAAGTAAATAATAGTGAGGCAACCCATAATCTCAACATTAAAAATTACCATTAGATAAAAATAGGAATAAACTTGTCATTGAACATCTTTTTCCAGAGTTTGAAATTAATTGGACTTTGGGCACTGAATTTCCGTACACAAAATTGAATTTTATTACAAATCATACTTTTTCAACCTCCATGAGTCTAGTGGTACATAATTTTTATCCACAACCCCTATGGATAAAAATCAGCATTTCTCCTTATAACAAGCTCTTAATCCGTCCCATCACACATTAACCTCTTTCCAAAGGATCGGGGAGGCGGAGGGAGCCAAGTCACCACCACCACCACCACCACCACCAAGCAAAACCCTTTCATAATTTCACACAGAACAAAGAGAGGGAGAGTTCGACCTTATGCCGAGTCCAGACTCTGTCCAACTCACGAACCACACTTAGCTCTCGAACAGGCGTCACACACCCCATGTACAGCCTCCGATACCCACCCAATGCCACCACCACGGCCCGCACACCCTCGGGTGGTGGCGATAATTGGCGGAAGCAGAGGTGGTGTTCCCATAGCGAGTCGTTCCAAGTTAAAGAGCACCACATCCTACAAACACATGCAGCAACACCGAGTGAGCGTGTTGATATACAAAAAGTATAGCCCAAATTAAATAGCCCAAGGAATTAAGCCTAATTGGGGAAGTTCAGGACAAAGGTCCAAATAAAACCATTGATGAATGTAATGAAGGCCCAAGAACAAAGTAACGTCATCGCCCAAGCTTGTAAGACACCCAGAATCTGAGCAAATGGAGTGCCTTACGATCACCCAGAATGAATGAGCCCGTTCTTGTCCAAACTTTCGATTCGCCCAGGTTCTTAGCAAACATGAGATATCGTGGTTATCCAGAACAGCAGTTATTGAAGCAGTTATCGAGCAATCCCTTCACACCCCACGATCCAAGGATCCCAGTTGTGGGCGGTTGAACGACAAGAGTAATGGCAACAGTTAGAGATGGCAGTTTCTCGACAAATCAGTCATCATAAAGAAAGTGAGTAGTTATAGAGCACCAAGCGATTTCCAAGCAGTTCTTCCCAAAGAAACTATCAAATGAGTATAAAAAGGAAGAGAAGACATAGAAGAAAGGGTCTCGAATCAAACACTCTCAATAGAGAATATGTAATTTCAATTTCTTAGTTTAACTTTAAAACGCTTCTTTAAGTACCCGTGTGCTTGCACCCCTTGGAGGTATTCTGTTTATTTCCGATTTGTAAACACTCGCCAAATAAAACACCCCTTTTTGGGACTTTGTCTGAAGAGATTTGTTCCTTACACAATCGTCTGAACCTTTTTAATTGTTAGCGACAACCCACGCGAAATAATTTAGCACGCCCAATGGGACATTGGTGTTTGGTATTGGAGGATACAAAAGGTGAAACAATATCCCTCATAAATCTGATAAGGAACCAACAAGTCAGTGAGTAGTTCAGTTTGTGATCGAATGATATGAGGAGCAGCAAAGCTCTCCACGAACAGAGGGATAGAGTCAGAGCAGTCATAGTCGTTACATCCAATGACAGAGTTGAGTCATCGAACCATACGTGCGTTGCTTGGGGAACTTACACGGAATGTCGTTGAACAGGTAAATCTACGGAATGTTCATAATATGGAAAGATTTACTCAAAATGGGAATGCACATTATGACAACAAGGCCAAACAACTGAATACATTAAATGAAATAATGAACAAGTTAGTAGGCCAAATGTGTCAGTCAGTTATGCCTATTGCAAATCACTTTCATTCCAGGACGATTATGGGACATAATTCCCCAATCTTTAGTCCGAATTAAGGGATAGAACCACTTTCTGGTCCGTCTACTTCAAACCAGGGGGCAGTGTAGTACTAAACTTGATAGTGGTAATGGTACGTCAAACCTAGGGGGTAATCCAAATATGATAGACAACATCCTGAATAATGGACAAAATGTCCTGCGTGTTAATGATGGATTAAACACTCAGGCTAACGGTAATAATGGCCTAAATAATGGCAATTTTGTTGCCAACCAAAGACCAAATACTAGGCCTCAAGCAAATCAACCAGTAAACCAACCCGTAGGAATCCCATATGATCCCAATGTCACGATGAAGAATCAAATCATGAAAATAGTACAAGATCAGATGGCCTGTGGGGTACGTCCTGTTATTTGGCCGACTTATACAAAGTCATATCCTGATTGGGTATCGATCAAGCATATCCATGGCCTGAGGGTACAAAGTGCCAAAATTTTCATTATTCACTGGTTTAGGAAAAGTATCTACTTTAGAACATATAGGGCGATTCACACTGCAAAGTGGTGAAATGACCGACTATCATAAGATGAGGTTGTTCGCTAGTTCATTAACGGGAATAGCTTTCTCCTGGTTCATTAATTTGCCAGCAAACTCTATTCAAATATGGCAACAATTGGAATAATTGATCCATGCTCAGTTTTATAAGACTGAATCTGAAGTTACTTTAGCTGATTTGACGAATCTACGTCAAATGCCAAACGAATAGGTAGAAGGTTTAAGACAGCAAGAAGTAAGTATTTTGTACCTTTGTCTAACAAAGAGTTTGTTAAAATCGCTCAAAGTTGTTTAAGCTTTGATCTGAAAAAGAAATTCCAAGACAGAGAATTTCCTGATTTTTTCCAATGTTGATGGGAAGAGTATTGGTTCGAGTAATGAGGGAGACAAAGAAAAATGTAATTCAAGCATGAATGTTTCCAATACCAGAAGCGGCGAAAAAAGAAGTGGGCGACGAATACGCAAAAGGGAAAGAAAAAGAAAATTTATGCTCAGTAGTTGTCATTTTTCGTTGACCGGGCAAACAATGCCGCTGAGGATGTGGCGGTGAAGATAAATACCATTATGGCACCAAGTTAAAATGCTGGAGTTACCTATGTCGAAGAGTTGCTTGCAGCTGGAAGGCTCGAGCGACGAAACAGTTTGTATTTTTAAGCGTGTAGGCTTCTAGCAGAAAAACGCTATCGAGATATGCTCGGCATCATGAGAGACACGTATGAGAAATTTGAATGGATTGAATGGCAGTTTAATGAGCGTAACAAATCACTCCATTAGTGACACTACCAACTCTAGTATTCATTTTTTTTTATTTGATTTTGCCCGGGACATTTATAGCTTCATGTACCTTTACCCACGTTTTTTAACATTATATGTTCTGTTTCATATGTGATTATATTGTTCAGGTTTGTTTTAAAATTTGTTAGTTTATTTCTAACCACAAAGAGTACATGCATGATAGACAACTCTTGCGGGTATTGTACATCTTTTTTGGGAATCTTTCTGCACTAGCGTTAACATGTCCATAGTCATGTAGCCTTTTTTGAATATTTGGTACAATTTGCATTGAAAGGTCAATCAAAGAAAACACGTACCAACCTTGTATACTCTTCTATAAATTAGTTGCTTGGAATAAGGAAGAATGATATGTGGAGTTGCTAGGTTAGTAACACCGTTTTGTATTGTAATCAAAAATTTTTCTTCTTGTACAGAAGAATAAAACCATTTGTTATTCTTCATTTACACAATGGATGATCTAAACTTCAATTGTGTGCTTTTATTGGGCTCGGATGAGGACGAAAAAGTTGATGATGATGAGTTTTTTATCCAACTGGCGGATGACGTAAATACATGGGTTACGTATTGTAGAATCGCATACAGTGACGCAAGGAATTACTATCGCAAATAATGACATCGTATTCGAAGATTTCCTTTTTCCAGAAATGGCCACATGTTTATAAATAAGGCAATGGAAGAGAACGAACATATCTATCAAGAGTTCAGAATATACCCACAACTATTGCGACATTTAGCACATATTCTGCGTGATGAATATAGCTTATGCAGTAGCCAGTAGGTATCTATCTACGAGCAAGTTGGAATGTTCTTGTATATATTAGCGCATGGAAAGGGATACCGGCAGGTGACAATGATTTTCAATCATTTGTTGTAAACAGTATGCCACTACTTCAAAGAGGTTCTCCATGCCATCGTTGCGTTATCGGCACATCTCACACAACCTAGTCCAAACTATAAGCATCCCTTATTTCAGGATTGCATTGGTGCTATTGATGGAACGCATGTGAAAGCTGCGCTACCGCGTCACGAGCGCGTTAATTTTATAGGCCGAAAAGGGGTACCGACACAAAATGTGTTGGCCGCATGTGATTTTAATTTATGTTTCACATTTGTGCTCGCTGGCATCACTGGGAATACACACGATGCTCGAATACTAGCTGGTGCTATATACAATCCAAAAATTCACTTTCCGTTACAGCGCCGGGTAAGTATTATTTGGTTGGCTCTAGTTTTGCTCATCAACCGGGATATATAGTCCCATACAAAGGATAAAATATATTGTACCATTTTCAAGAGTTTTGTGACGATAGAATATGTCGTCGTCGCCATTTTCAGAATGCTCGTGAGAGGTTAACTACAGACACTCTTTCTGCAAAAACATCAATGAACGTGCCTTTGGTACGTGGAAGCAACGATGACAAATCATTGACCTACCTAGCTATTCATTTCAAACACAAGTTACATTTGTCGTCACAACGATAGGTATTCATAATTTTGTACGTCGTTCTGGATTTGTGGACAAGGCATTTATACGAGCAGAGACAGATGACGATGTATCCGAGGTGGAGCTACCTAACGCTGAGATGAAATGTATGCCGAAATGAATGCACCTGAAATGCAGCGATTCTCGAAGTGGAACTCTTCGAT
>CAIGRB010073233.1:56769-67175 GCA_903798255.1 Fraxinus quadrangulata | reverse complement strand
TATCCCAACATATTTTGTTTGAAATGCAAAAAACAAAATATGGACTCTCAGAAAGAAATAAATTGTTATAAGACGAATTGTCTCAGTAAATCCATCTGAAAGAGAAGGATATTTCATTCGCATTCTTCTTAACCTTATTAGAGGGCCAACATCATTTGACGATATAAAAACTTTCAATGGAGTAACGATTGATACATTTTGAGAGGTAGCTCTTTTACATGGTTTATTAAGTGGAGACATTCGTTGTGAAGAATGTTTATTTGAAACTATTATTAACGAAATGCCTTCTTTAAGACGCTTTTTGCTACACTTCTTACGATGTGCAATCCTATTCATCCAAAATTACTGTGGGATAAATTTATATGACAATGATTATGTACATCAAAATATATCTATTGAAATTGTTGAAATACAAGTTTTGGAGGATATAAATTCTTTTTTAGAATCGCTAGGTAAAAATATAAATGATTATGGAATTGTGTTATTTACTGTAAATATAGATGAGCATGAAAGGTTGTCAAAAATGATAGCAGAGAAACAATTCATTTGAATATGCAAGGAAACTTAGATTGTGCCACAATGTTAAATAAAGAACAACATTTTGCATACAATATAATTATGAATAAAGTAGAAACTGAATCAAGCGGTGTTTTCTTCATTGATGGTCCAGGAGGGACATGTAAGACTTTTTTATACAAAGCACTTTTAGCTGGTGTAAAATGTCAACATTTAATTGATTTGACAACTGCGTCATCTGGAGTAGCTGCATCTTTACTACCTAGAAGTCGAATAGCTCATTCGAGATTTAAAATTCCCTTGAAAACAATATGAGAAGTGAATTGCTCTGTTAGTAGACAACCAACTTTGGAAATTTTGTTAAGAATGTGTAGGTTAATAATTTGGGATGAAGCACCTATGGTAAATCGTTGTGCTATGGAAGCTATAGACAAAATGTTTAGAGATATTACTGATTGTGACTTATCTTTTTGTGGAAAAGTAGTCATTTTAGGAGTAGGTTTTCGACATGTTTTGCCAGTTGTATCAAAAGGAAAAAAAAGAAAACATAATCAAAGCTAGCCTCATATTTTTGTGTCTATGGCCTTTATATATACATTTACCATTGGTAGAAAATATGCGAGCAAAGTTTGATTCCATGTTTTGTGAGTACTTACTTAGAATTGGAGACTGAACAGAAGAAGAACATACTTGTAAGTCTACTAAGCTTCCAAATAGTATAATTTTACCATTCGAAGATGAAATCACGTCTTTGAAAACTTTAATACATTATGTTTTTCCAAATATAGAAGCATATGTTGATCATTTACTTACCATGGTAAACCGTGTTATTCTTATGCCTACAAATGAATGTGTTGACTACATTAACAAATTTCTTCTTAAACAAATTCCTAGTCAAATTTTCACATACTATAGTTTCGATGAAACAATTGAGAAATCAAAACAAAGCGTACAATAAGATTTCTTGAATACTTTGACACCAAATGGTATTCCACCTCATAAATTGAAACTTTAGGTAAATTGTCTTGTAATGTTATTGCAGAATATTAATCCTTTCGAAGGGTTATGCAATGGAACACATCTTACTTGTAAAAAATTTGAGAGAAACGTTATTCTTGCTGAAATCACAACTGGTGAATATCGTGGAAAACAAATTTTTTTTTTTACCAAGGATTCCTTTTATACCCCTTAAATCTGATTGAACCACAATTCCATTTAAAATGACTCAATTTCCAAGTAAACCATGCTTTGCAATGACAATAAATAAAGCTTAAGGTCAAACACTTGATTTTGTTAGTTTGTATTTTCCAGAACCAGTTTTCTGCCACGATCAGTTATATGTGGCATTATCGAGAGCAAAAACAAGCAATTATCTAAAAGTTCTACTGAAACCATCAACCACGGATAGTTCGCACAACTCATGTCCTGAAAATGTTGTCTATGAGAAAATTATTTCCTTTATATATTCATAAAACTACAACCTTCTCACATGTATATTTTATAATGTTTTAAAAATAATTACAATTTCTTGTCATTCGGTAGTTTCCTAAGTTCTTTCGTTTATTTCTAAAACAATATTTTGATATACAAAAAATAATATTTTTTAATTTTATATACAGGTTATCAGAAGTTTTATTAGTGTTATTCAGAATTTCTTATCAATTCTCTAATGCGTCTTTATATTTCACATGTACTAATCAATTTTAAAATAAAACATAATTTTTTTATTAAGATTTCATACATTAGATGATGAATCTGTGAATTAACATTAACTCGTTAAATTTGTTCATGAACCGATTTGTAATCTCCATTATAGGAAATGATTAAGTATTTAAGACTATTACCTCTTTACTAATGGGATACATAATTGTCTTCGCGCAAAAGTTTGTAATTTGTAATACATTTCTCATGTGGAATCTCCTTTAAAAAATTTGTTCTTACGATCTTTATTATAAGCAAATTTTGGACCTTTTGTGTGTGCATATAATTTCAAAATACATGATCAATTATATTTGTCTATTATTTCTACATATTTCTCGATTTAATATGAGTTTATAGCTTTAATGTCTTTTCTATTATACAAGAGTAATACTTAAAGAGCACATGAAATACTATATAATCATCCAAATAAAAAACAAGTCTTATAGTTTAGTGCATAGCCTCAATTGCTTCTTTGTAAGTGAAATACAGTAAATTTTTGTTGCCCTTATCTTAGTTCAAATAACTTTAGTATAATTTTTTACACTAAATTTAAATAAGGCTACCTTTTGATTATAGGCAAGTCAAGAAAGCTACAAATGATGTTTGACAATATGGAAGTAAAAAGAGTTTAAATTGGGATAATTAATCAGTTGGCAAAAAGAATAATACAATACACCTGAGGCTATGGCTTTGGATGGTAGCGAAGCAAAAGATATCAATAAGGGATACAGACAAACAGAGCCATTACAAAACATAAACGAAAATTAGGTGTTATATGACTTGGATATGCCGAGTTATCAAACACTTGAAATCATCACAACAATTATTAATAGCAATACTTCAAATACAATTAAATTTGGTGATTGTTTTATGTTATTATATGTATGGAACGGAGTCATTTTTTTATAGTAGAATTGAATATTTTCTACAATTAAATTAATTTGTAAATGAATAGGAGCTTTTGTAATTTGCATCAATTTTTTGGATTATTAAATTAGAAATAAGTGAAACTGTATGAAGATCTTTTTTTTTGTTAAAATTGAGAGGAGAAAATTCCGAAGTGGAAAAAAATAAAATAAAATTCCTACAATTGTTGACTTTGAATGTTGGAAAAAAGGGTCCGCGCTATGCGTACACCAGTGTCCACACATCAGGCATAGTGTGCGGATACTAGGGCCTGGTTGATCTATTGAATTATATAATTGTTGTTATTTTAGTCCTGATTTATGAGTATTATTATTATTTTTTTTGGTTGTTGACAGAAAAAGGATTTCTGGAAGAAAATCCAGAATAAAATCCATCGTTTTCAAATCTTGATAACTTCATGATATTTTTTTTTTGTGGGATGCTTCTCTTTTTTAAATTTAGGCTATACAAATTTAAGGACTTTTACTTTGTTTGAGCGAAATCCATTTATTTATGATGAATTAACCGGTGGGTTTATGTTGTAGGAAGTGGAGAAGCTCATTTGATGTAGTAAAAGACAGATTTCACATAGCAATGGTAAATAAAGGGAATATATAATAGCGATTGCAGAGAATGGCGTGTAGGGGTTTTTGGGAGTGCTTATTGAAGCTCCTAAATTTCTTGTTAACACTTGTGGGTCTGGCAATTGTTGGTTATGGTATTTACCTCTTTGTGGAGTACAAAAATGCAGCATCTTCTGGTGATTATGTCCCCATTGCACCTCCAGGTGGTGAGTTAGTGTAGCTTGGCCGCCCGATGCTCTTGGCTGTGTCTTTAGCTAATACCATTTTCGATAAACTCCCCAAAACTTGGTATGGTCATCCATCTTTCAGTTATTGATAATTTTGATACGTTTGCAATTCTAAATTAGTATGCATGCTTGAGTTGGTTCTCCAAACTATGTAAACATGTTGCTTGTATGCACTTGTAAATACATTTCTGCATTACCTGCATTCTTGAGTGAAGAAATCCAAGAACTTTGATTATATATGAACGGTTTTCGAAAGTGAGAAATCTGGAATGACGTGTAGCCAATTGTGAAAGTTAATGTTTTGGTTTGTGATTTGAGGTGAGTTCTGTTTATTCTTGAGGACAATGGATATTGTATGCCTATCTTATTTTGATGGCAAGCTCATTTTATTCAGTGTAGTATTTAAAGAGAGTTACTTTGGTGATTGGAATCATGGAATGACTTGATTGAATTAGGAATAATCAAGGGGGATATGAAATATATCGGTGATGAAGAATGATTTAAAAGTTCAGAGCCAATTGGGATAAGTGGAGGGCTGCCTTTGGGGGTTTATGCTGTGCTATTCCTCCTTTTATTAAATGGAAGATGTTATTGGATTCCATATAAATGGAAATCTGCCCAACTATTAGTCAATATCATCTAATAAATTGTATATTAGCTGAGAGCCTGAGATGAAAATGTTATTGTGGATATTTGGTAACCAAAGAAGAAGTAATAAATGATTATCTTTGTAACTTGTAGAAGGTAGCGTCTGTTAAAGATAAATTCTAGGAGAATCATTTCAGATGGTTTGTGTCTAATCAAGAAATGTGTCAGATGCACTGGTTATGAAAATTGATGGAACTAATACAACTGGTTGAACCTTGATGAATATGGACATAAATGATATGAACTGAGGTAACTGGAGTATCAATGCCTTTATAGTTCCCTTTGTAGATGATTTTTGATAGTGCAGTGGATCTTATGTAACTATGTAATTGATTCTCTATAAGCCTTTGTTGAGTTGAGGTGATTTCATGTCTTTTGAAGGATGTAAAAATTTACCAATGTGGAAAGTGAGAGCAACAGTTATGAATTAGAATTTGGTGCTTTCAATTTTTCGTGAGTTAGACAAATGGGGCATCTCAAATTTGGTTTGAAGGAAAATAAGCTAAAACAAACAAAAGAATAATCATCGAAAGTGATGATATCTTCAATTTTTCCGAAATAAAAACATCAAATATCAGTAAATACAATGCGGTTCAATCTACTCTATATCATTTAGGTATATGCGTATTGCCAACTATTTTGATCAAGAAAATAAATGCTTGAAGCGTGAATTTTTTTTATGTGATTTGACTAAAATTTTATGTCATAGCCACACATCACGTGTGCTTATATCTGCAGGAGAAGCAACGAAAATGAGCAGAAGATAATATCATTCTTTTGATACGCTAATATTACCTTAAAAATACCAAAGCCCGTACACTGTACGGGTATACGACTAGTATATATATAAGTGTAAAAGTAAGGGTAGGGGAAGAGAACCTACCAGTAGGTCGACCAATCCCAACAATAAACATATTTTTCATAGTCAAAACTGACTCTAAGATAAGTGTACGAGGTGGTATTTAGATCAATTGTTGGATTTGTACTCTTAAGAGGGGAGTAAGCTCGATATGACTATTGAAGAGATGAATTAAAGATGTCTCCAACTAGTATTGAATGGGAATTGGCCCTCAAAAAGGTCGAACTAAGAAGAATTGAGACTACCCATTGTTGGAATTCCTAAAATGGGAAAGCATAAGGGGACTCTAGAGGTGAAGAAGACAAATGCATTGTATTGAGCTAGTTCGTGCATCTCAAAGACGCATCTAAAGAGGTCCATTAAGGGAGGGATTTCCTTGCTAAGGTAGACGTATAAGAAGTACAATGCCTTCCTCCATGTGTTAGTATTTATTTGGTTAGGAGCGAGGTGGAATTCATTGAAAATTAAGACAATGAAGATATAGACGGGGAATCGAAGACCACAATCCATAATATCTTTATACATTCTCGCGGGGGTCGGACCCGAGAAGTCTCTATTTGGGCCTAGGGACTCTATAAACATAATTGTCAACACGGTCGAATTTGTCAAGTGATTTTTCCAATTTGATTGGGGAGTTATAAATGTTATCACATTTTGGAATATCAAGAGCAAACACCTCGCTCGTCGGATCCCATCTAATTTCTAAATTTCGATTCAAAAACTTAGTTGAACCAATAGAACCAATATGTTTTTCGGGAAAACTTGGTTAAAATACGTGAAGTTTAGCAGAATGATTCGAGCTATCGAAATCATGGAAAGATCGATCGATCCCACGAGGAGGGCCTGGATGGCTGTCGATCAGCAAGACTGGTCAACTTTTGGCGACAAGAAATGTATTGGCAAGAGTCGACCAACCCATCTGATGATGGGTCGATCGATTTGTTCACCCTTTCATTTCTACTTTCGTCAAAAGATGAAGTTAAAATGGTTCTATGTATTACAATGGAATGAAGGAAACAACTTGAAAAACTAAGATGAAAGAAGAATAGAGAAAGAAATTACCTTTGAGAGTTTAAACGAATAAGGTTTCTAGAATTTTTGCAAAATGGGGGAAGAGAATGAAGAAGGGAGGTCTCCACCCCTTTATATAGATGATAATTTTTCAGAGGGAATTTTTTCCCCAAAATCAAACCTAGCCTTGAGGTGGCATTTGTACAATACTACCATTACCCTACTCGACTTAGACCGCTCCACTTACTTATGTTATATCAAATGTTGATATATCTGGGTCGATTTCAAAAATTAAAAATTAATCAATGTGGAAAAAATGAAGACACTGCCCCTTATTGATAAATATCGACAAAAGATAGAGGGACTAGTGATATTAGATTATATCAATAATTATTTACAATGGCCAACAAGGTGAGACTATTCAATAAGTACTCAGTGTAGAGCACCCCATGTTAGGTCGTTTATCATTGCAAGGCCCTCTACTTGCATGCTAGGCTGTCTACTACTATGAGGCACTCTACGTTCATGCATGGTTGTCGACCACTATGAGGCCCTCTACATTATACTAAACCATCTACCCTGTATACCACTATGAGACCAACACAATACTTAACCATAATAACATCCTTGAGTTGGATGGAAACCATTCAACAGTTATCATGGACACAATCAACTGCTAGATAGGTGGAGGTCCTCCACTCAGAACGCGGGGGGTGGTGGGAAGTACTACGTGGGACATGTGGCACGATAACCTCCCAGTAATTACGTAGTTTCAGACACCTACAAATACTCCTAAGGTGAGACAGGTATGTGTCTTGAAATTTTGGATATCTGAATACACATTCTATCTTTTCTTCCTAAATCTACGTCTTTAAATCCCTTACTATTCTTATGCCCGACGTATAACAGTGGAGAAAGCCCCAACCTCATTTTGTAGGTAACATTTGTTCATCGGAGTAGTAGAAACACCTTGCACCGCCTAGAGGGCACGGGGGTTTGTTGCATAATTATTTCATTGCTACTCAAGGATGTTTTTATGGTTAAGTGTTGTGTTGGCCTCGTATTGGTAGACGACCTCATGATGGTAGACAGTCTACTATGATGTAGAGGGACTCATAGTAGTTGACAACTCAGCATGGATGTAGACAGCCTAGTAACAGTAGACAACCTAACATGCAAGTAGAGGGCCTTGTAGTGGTAGACGATCTAACATGGGGTGCTCTACGTATAGTGCCCATTAAGTAGTCTTTACCTTGTTGGCCATCGTAAACAATTATTGATGCCATATATCAAAGAATTTATGCAGACTAAATATTACTCGGAAAAAAAAAAACTAAATATTCTATAAGACCGTATTAAAGAAGTTTATTATATTTATGCAAATATTTTCAGATTAAAGTTTTACTAGTAGACGAATGCTTGAAATGACTTGTACTAAAGGCATAATGTTCACCTCTTCTCATGTTGTGAACACTCACATGCTGATTTTAGAACAAGATAAGCAAATTTTCTCCACAAATTCGAACGTCTCATAACTTAAAGTGAAGAGACTTCGCACCACATGTGATTATTTGATGTGTGTACCATGTCCCTAAGAACCTGTTATTGAAGTTACCAGGTGAGAAGCATCCCAACTCAAATATTTATCCGTCATAAACTAGAATCTGCCCCAACTCAAATATTTATCCCTCATAAACTAGAATCTCCCCATCACGAATGGTTTGGTTTGCAAACATTGTATCTCTGGAAGAGAGGATTTTAAAAATGAGAGAAGCGACAATTATAACAAATTGTGATTCCAGCAAATTTTTTTTTTTTTTTTTTTTTATCAGGAAAGGAAAAGGAGTGATGCATATTATTATTGTAAGCACATAGACATGACCATTTTGCATTTATTATATTATCATTATCCCCATGTGAAGTTCATTTGATAACCACTCAGGAAAGGATAAGGAGTGATGCATATTATTATTGTAAGCTAATAGACATGACCATTTTGCATTTATTTTATTATCATTATCCCCTTGTGAAGTTCATTTGATAACCACAAAACCAAATTAAATCTTATTTTCCATAACTTCATCATTTCTTTTCTGGAGAGGGAAACAATTTTTGGTCAAACATGCATAGATGACTTTGTTGGTCAGTATTACTAACCTCAAGAACCTATTAGACAGCCAATTGAAGCAAGAATCATAGAAGCTAGAAGTCAGGCAAGAACATGCAACCATACCTATTACATCTATTTGAGATTACTTAGTAAATTAGTAAAATCATTTACGGAAGATAGAAGCTGTTGATAGATATTCAATCGTCCCTACCAAACATGCTATTAAAATATTCCAAATGTACTCTGCCATCTCTACTTAAACTGCCCTATACTGTTTGTGTTGGCTTAAATTCATTCGAACAGAATCATGTTACATATATATAGATATGGCTAATAGAATGCAAATGTATGTAGAAATTAACAATACATCATCATAAAATCAGAGTGGCTTAACAGTCTTGACTAAACATCTAATAGCAAAAGAAAAACTTCGAAGTTGCATAAAGAAAACAAATTGAGTGCTTAAATTTATGAACTTTTGGCAAAAGAAGCAGATGATTGAATTACAACCGGATAAGTTGTGCTACAAGTATATAGTGTGCACCATAATAGTGTCCATAATGGACACATAGTCCCCCTATTGGATTCAATAGGGAGCACCATGTGTCCATTATGGACAAACCATAGTGGTGCCTCCTATGTACAAGAAGAATAATCGTTATTAAAAATTCTTATGACAATATTAATAGAGAATCACATGAAATCCAATCAACTGAGGCAAACAAAGGCCTTCCTGCAGTTTCAATTTTAATAACTAGAGGGTACTTTTCTTTTCTTGACTTGAGTACAGCTATTCAAATATTCTGTCCATTGTCGTCTAATGTACCATAATAGATATCCGTGTCAAACCATTTACCGCACTACACATTTGATATGCATCATTGAATAGGGTAATAAACAAGATTATATGATCGTCCCCGCAAACCTCGTTACATGTGAATATTGTAAATTCGATCCTGCAAGAACTCGCAAGAAAATCTGGTTGGTATTATTGGTCTTATTTTTTTCCTGGTATCTACTGCTTTATGTTATTGAAAGGTACAAAAATACAAATCACCAATAATTCAGCAAAAGGATACTATTGGAAACCATCAAATGTTACAGACTCTAAATTCATCCTCTTGTCTAACACAACATTGTATTTCAGCCATTACTTGGCTCTACCGGAGAAACTTGTTATTCTAAAACGCTACAGCAAAAATGAATCTATCATAAGCTTATTAGAGCAGTCTTTTAACTTTTTTCAAAATTAACAGAGTAGAAAGTTGGTCGGTGGTGCGAGGCAAGAGAGATCGTAAGACTGAAATACGATAAATCGCGCAACACGTACATGCTGTACAAGGTATGGCAGTTATTTGAAATAAAATAACAAAAAAAATAAATAAGAATAAAGCTGAATGTACAGGTGTCACGGGTTGCCTTTCTTCTTAGCACAGAAAGGGACACCGTCCGGCAGTAGTCTGCTCCGCTAGACTACCTTCCACCTTTTCTCGGGACGAAAGTGATTTTGATTGCAAAATATTAGAAAGCTTGAAACACAATTGAAATGAAATTGATCATTGATTACTGAAAGCGAGAAATTACAATTGGAAAGCAGGAAATTACAAATGGCTAGTGCAGGGGGCAAACACTAGAAAGCTTGAAAGTTTTGTTTGAAAGACTATTACCCCCTATAATAGATAAAACAAAAAAATCTAAGTACCGCGAGTAGACGTCTTCTTGCCGAAGAATCATACTAAAATTTATCTATTTTCTATCTATTTTAGAATTGAAATAAACATTACAAGGAATGAAAATTACAACTCGAAATGGACTAATATTTACAATGTGCGGCCGAAGTTGGG
>CAIGRB010073233.1:33709-52954 GCA_903798255.1 Fraxinus quadrangulata | reverse complement strand
CGCTACAGCAAAAATGAATCTATCATAAGCTTATTAGAGCAGTCTTTTAACTTTTTTCAAAATTAACAGAGTAGAAAGTTGGTCGGTGGTGCGAGGCAAGAGAGATCGTAAGACTGAAATACGATAAATCGCGCAACACGTACAGGCTGTACAAGGTATGGCAGTTGTTTGAAATAAAATAACAAAAAAAATAAATAAGAATAAAGCTGAATGTACAGGCCTGGTTCACATGGGGTTTACAAGGATTTAAAAAGAGATGGAAGTGTCAGTGGTGAAAAAAAAAATAAGGGAGGGAAATGAAAATGAATAACCCGGTTCACTTGTTATGCTGGAAGGGAAAAATATTTATAAATTCATTAAATTTCTTATATTTTTGTCTTAATATTCGAGGTGATCACGGGATGTCAAATGAAATTGAAATATTGTATTCTTAATAATTAGTATTTCAAGAATTTCGATAATATACTAAATTTAAAAATTATTCACGATCGTACACTTGTCAAATCCATAAATTACCTACATCATCTCGAAAGCTACATCATAGATATATCGAATGGTCTAAATGAACATAAAAAATAGTTAAAAAGAGACATAACTTGTCTTTTCTTTAAATTTCTTCAATTATTTCATTAATGTTTATTACTTTTGCGCGACATATTTCTCAATATAATTTACATAATTTTATTACGAAATTTTACATGGGGTATGACATCAAAAAAAATTCGGATATAAATTGACATCATTTTAAAAGGAAATTTTTAAAAATTTCGTATATGATGTCAAAATTTTGTTAGGAAATTTATTTGATTATTTTAAAAAAAATTGGTTTAAAATGATCGCGAGGAAAAATTAACATTAATGCAAAAAAATTGATAAAAATGATCAAGAAAAAAATTATAAGAAATTTTAGGAATTTTTCGGATGTAAAAATAATCGAGAGGTAAAAGTTGTATAACAATTCATACCCCATATAAAGTAATAAGAATTTTATTAGAAATTTTTTGATAAGAATTTTTTTTTTTTTTTTTTTACGTCGTACCCCATGTAAAACTTCCTAATAAAATGATATAAATTATATTGAGAAATTTGTTGTGCAAAAATAATAAATATTAACGAAGATTCTTGAATTATTAGTTTGGAACGGCTTAATTTGATCTGTCGTAACATTTGTTACGATTGATCATTTCACGCACCGTTAATAACTTGAAAAACTAGGCTGTGAGCACTTCAAAAGATATTAAGAATGCAATATTTCGATTTCATTTGGCATCCCATAATGATCCCGAAAATTGAGACAGAAACATAAGAAAATTTAACGAGTTTATAAATATTTTTGACCTCCTTTTCATTCCCTCCCCCCCCTTTTTTAGATAACCCCACACCATGTACAGTCCGAATTGAGATCCACTGTCCAAAATTGACATCCAACTTGCTGTTCACCAATGATTCATTGACAAGTCATTTTACACTTATTTTTAAGCACAAGTGGAAGCAAGAGAAAAGTTCGACGTGTTAATTTAAAGTGTTGCGTTAATGACTCATTGAGTAGACAACAAGTGGACAGCCAATTTTGGACAGTAGATCTCAACTCGTACAGTCCCTGTAAAGCCAACCTTGAACGTGTAGCGCGATTGTATGGAAAATGAGAGAGATGAAAATAGAGACGGGTTGGTTTTTGTGTTGGGGCTAGAGTAGAAACTTTTTAGGAAAAGGTTTCATAATATTGCAATTCGCTCCAAGGTATCAATGATTTGTGATTTGGTCCCTACTTTGATTTGTTTGTACAGTTTGATCCTTTTCACTCCAAAGTCCAAATTTTCAGTATTGATCACAAAACTCCCAAAGACTTTCACATTGGTCTCCAAATCTCCATAGTCATCCAAAATTAGTCATCTTCAAGTTTTGGAAGTGTTAAAATCAATCTCCAAACTTTTCATAAATTACATTTCTGTCCTAAAACTTTTAGCTTGAATGACTCTATCAATAAAATAGTAATAGTATAAAAAAATAAATTCATGTTGAAATATACAATTGCATGTTTATATTTATTGATTAGTTTCAAATATTTATTTGAACAATATTGAAATAGACTTGTGACTGATGTTGTACATGATAAAGAGTAATAGACGGTGAAAGTGTACGTTACAATTTTTTTCAACACCGGTAAAAGCTAAAGCAATGACAAATATAGATGTTGCAAATTTTTTCCTCCATCTCTAGAACTTTTAGCAAAAAAGTTTATTATCACAAAAAGTAGATTCTATTGCAAGAAATAAAAGTTTGTCCCCATGCTTCCATCATGTTTTGGTGACAATCTTTATTATTCATCGTGCATTTTGACATATTACGACAACGTTTTATGTCACATTATATTTTTTGGTACTTATTTTTTCTACCACAATACTTTTTGCGACAAACTTTAAAAATATGTTGCGTTAAATCACTTATCACGACAACTTTCCGTATGCCGCAAAATATTTTGTTATAGTCCCATGCATTCATAATTGATTCCATATTGTCAATGTCTTTCTTTTTATCTTATTTATTTGGTTTACCTCCCTCTTTATGCATTGTGTTTCATTTTATTCATATTTTCTTAAAGCTCTTTTTATTATGGTTATAACATGCTATCATGCTTGAAGTACAGCAAATAAACTAAATTCACTATATTTATTATTTGATTCGCATGTTTGTCTGTGAACAAGCCACACCGAGGGGACAAATATTATATTTAGTTCAACAATTATATTAATAGGGAGAATTGGCAAATAATTACCATTGATAAAAAAATATATATATATTGATGTGAGAAGTCCATTCATATGAGTCTAATTATGACTTGCGATCACATGGCTGCATTTTGTAAAAGCATATTGGTTTTGATTTGTACCATGCGATCGCTTGGTAATCAGAGCTAGCTGTTAGGCCATTTTTCAATTTTGATATTTTGGTGATTTTACAAGAAAAATCAAAACTTTTCGTGAAAGGTTGGCACTAATTCATGGATTATGAATGGAAAACTATAAATATGTAATAGTTTTTAATCATTTAAGTATGAAATCAACAATAAAAAATCACATTTGAGTACCATTATTCCAAATTCTCATACATATTCAAACATTTATTTTGTTCATCGAGTTCTTGGAAGAAATCATAAGTACTTAAGTATTTTCTTCTTAAACTCTTGTCAATCCTACAAAACATTTATAGGTGTATCCCTTCAAGCACTAAAAAAATCATCGAAGGGGCTAATATCATTTGAGGACACCGATCAAGTGTTTAAGCATATTATTTTTACAATTATATGTGTTCTCTCCTTCTCCTATTTCTCATATTAACCAACAATCTCAATCGATATTTCATGGAGAATGAGACCATCATGGCGATTATCAAACTCATGTTCAAGTCCTTGTGAGGTAGGACCGATTTGATGTAATAAACTTCACCCGATGGAAAGAAAAATTGAAATTCTTACTAAAGATATTGAAGATATTCTACATTCTTGATCCAAACTTGGCACCACTTTTAGGACCAAGAGATGGAGACTCGGATGCAGTACGGGCCAAAACACAAAATGTTAAGAGGATAAATAAATTTGTGGGGTTACATTCTCAACGTGCTTTTGGATAGGGTATATGATCTTTGCACTAACACTACATCCGCAAGAGAGATTTAGGATGTATTGAAGAAGAAATATAAAATCGGAGAGGAAAGTACAAAGAAGTTTTAAATATCAAAATATTCAGATTTCAGATTTCTTGATAATATTTCCCTACTTCCCTATGTGCATGAATTGCAAGTATTTGTCAACAAATTGAAGGCGGACAAAATTTAACTTCTGGAATCCTTTCAAGTGGGGACAAATATTGCAAAACTCCCGAAAGCTTGAAAAGAATATTGGAAGAAGATTATCCATAGTTCTTAATATTTTTCTTTGGAAGAAATTCAGAAACATTTTCGGATTGAGGAAGAATTGAGGCTAAGGGATAAGAGTGAAAACTTTTATGAAATCACTTCAAATGTCATTGCTGTAGAAAAGACCGAACTATCAAACAAATCAAACAAAGGAAAATATTCTAACAAGGACCACAAAAAGTCCAAGAATAAGCCCAGGGCAGATTGTTTTGTGTTTGGAAAACTCAGACATTATCCTAAAGATTTTCGGCATCGAAAACAAAACAAGAATGAGGACAAAATAAACTCTATTGATGAAGATAATATTGTGGCTATTGTAAGCAAGATCAATGCTATCAAAGAAAATGTTCATTGTTGTTGGTATGCTACATGTACAACAATTCATGTATCATATGATAATTCACTCTTCAAGACTTATCACGAGTCGGATGGTGGACAAGAAATACAAATGGGTAATAAAGGCTGCTCTAAAGTGGTTGGGAACGGAAATGTTGATATTGTCTTTACTCAGTTACCTTAACAAATGTATCTATGTTCCTGATATGAATATAAACTTAATGAGTGGAGATCTTTCGAAAAAAAATCGAGTGTTTAAAGTATTTATGAGCTCGAAAAACTATATTATCCCGAAATGGAAAATTTGTTGAAAAATGCTATTTTTTAAGGAATTGTCAAATTATATACCATTGACAATATTAATAAATATAAAGTTGATTTTGCTTACTTGATTGGCTCTTTTAGTGTATGCAATGCTAGATTAGGTCATAAAGATACTAGTACTATGAAAAGAATGCTAAATGTAATAAGATTTCTTACAATATAAATGATGCACATAAATGTAGAACTTGTGCAGAATCTAAAATGATAAATACACCTTATCTTAGTGTGAATAGGACTTCACAAATTTTAGAAATTGTTCATTCAGATATATATAAATTGAATGGCATGTTGACTAAGGTGGAAATATGTACTTTATTACCTTTATAGATGATCAATCAAGATATGTTTATGTGATGAAACATAAATACGAAGTATTTAATATATTTAGAACATAAAAAATAAAGTTAAAAATCACTTCAATAACAAAATAAAAACACTAAGAAGTGATAGAGGAGGTGAATACTTCTCAAATGGTCTTAATTTATTTTGTGAACAACAAGACATAATATATTAATATTATGGACCAAGGACTGAACAAAATGGTTTGGTTGAAAGAAAAATAGGATATTAGTTGAAATGATAAATACTGTGCTCACATATGCTAAGTTGTCATTTAACTTGTGGGGGTAAAGTTTCGTTGATTGCATGTAGAATCTTAAATATAATTCTTTCAAAATTCACAAAGGTTTCTCCCATGAATTATGGAAAGGAAGAAAATCAAATATTGGATATTTCAAAATGTGAAGATGTATTGCTTAGTTTAGAAACATGGACCCTAAAAGAATCAAATTGCGTCTAAGAGGTATCAAATGTGCCTTTGTTCGATATGTTAGTAATAGCAAATCCTATAGATTGTTAAATTTAGAAACCAATGTGATAATTGAATCCAATAATGTTGAGTTCTTTGAGAATTTATTACTTCGAATAATGACTTAAGGGAAACTCAATAAGAGATTTCTAACTCTGGGGAAGCTCACGAGGAAACATCTCCTAAAGATGTTGATGAATCGAGTGAATCTTGAAGAAGCTAAAAAATTTCGAACAAATAGACCTTAGGACTAAGTGAGATAGATTATCAACTCATTTCATTTTACTTGTTAGAGGAACATGAGAAGAATGATATTAGAACAATACTTTTTGTTCTACAAGTGGAGACCAATCCCAAGGCTTACAAAGAAACTACGACTTCTTGTGATAGTATCTTTTGAAAAGATGCCATAAAAGATGAAATTGATTCAATTTATCACTCGGATTTAAACGTATTGGTTGTAAATGAGTGTTTTACAATGTAGATGGTACTCTTAATACCTTTAAAGCTAGATTATTTGCCAAAGATTATCAACAAAATGAAGGAAGTGGTTATTTTGATACATATATACCGCTAACTAAAATAACATCAATTAGGATATTATTCGCTTTAGCATCCATATATGACTTTTATGTTCATCAAATGGATGTCAAAACAACATTCCTAAATGGAGATCTTGATGAGGAGGTCTAAGTGGAACAAATAGAAGGGTTTGTTCTGCTCAGTAATGAACAAAATGTTTGCAAATTAGTAAAATCGTTATATATTTAAAACAAGCACCAAAGAAATGGTTTGAAAAGTTTAACTTAGCAATTATTTCCTTTGGTTTCGTATTTAATATAAATGATAATTGTTTATATTCCTAAGTGTATGATAAATATATTGTGTTTATTTGCTTATATATTGATGGCATGTTGATTTTGTGTAATCACATGAATGGGATAAAAGAAACAAAGAAGTTTCTATTTTTCACATTCACAATGAAATATCTTGGACAACTAGACATCATATTAGATATTAAAGTTACAAAAACTAGTGGGGGTTATTTTTGAGTCAATCACATTATATAGAAAATGTGATAAATAAGTTCAATCACTTGAAGATAAAAGAGTTCAGTAACCCTCTTAGTCCGACCTCTAAACTTATAAAGAATGATAGAAGAGCGATTGCTCAACTAGACATGCAAGTGCTATAGGTAATCTTATTTATATAGTTCAATGCACAAGACTTGAACTATCATTCGCGATTAGTAAACTCAGTAGGTTTACTAGTAATCCGAAAACGAAAATTGGAAGGCTATTGGGAGATTTTTTGGTTATTTAAAGAAAACAAAAAATCTAAGTCTACAATATTCTAAATTTTAGCTATATCAGAAGGATTTACTGACGGTAGTTGGATATCTAGCACTGATGAAGTAAATCCTATTTGAGTTGGATGTACTCTTGGAGGAGGTGTAGCTTCTTGGAAATTTAAGAAACAAACATGCATAATCCATTCAACCATGAAATCTGAATTCGTGGCATTAGCTAACACCGAGAAAGATGCTTAGTGACTTAAGGATCTTCTATATGAGATACAATTGGATCTGGAAAATATATTTCAATATTTTGTTTGATAGTCAAGCTACATTAGTAAAAACATACAATGAGGTATACAGTGAGAAGTCCATTCATATGAGTCTAAGACACGACTATGTAATGAAATTAATCAAGAATGAAATAATTTTCCTAAATAACGTTAAGTCAAGTGAGAATTTAGAGGATCCTTTTACTAAACCCCTTAATAGAGATTTAGTAATATCTACATCGTATAGGATGTGACTGAAACTCTTACACTAAAAGATTCACAAATATCCTACATGTGATTACTGAAACGATAACCATGGGTTCAAAGGGTAACAACAAGCCATTCAATAAGTGGATAGTTTCAACATTATTATATTTACAAAAACCCTATCCTAAACTAATATTGTTGATTGTTACTTAAAGAAGGGTTGTGCTTTAAGCTCTTAATATAGATTAGTACAAGTTTTAAGTATCTCTAAAAGTGATTTGAGGAACTTGTGAAACACATGAGACTTGTGTATGTATTTTCACTAATATCATCATAAGGAATAACTGGTTCAAAAATATCATGCTATTTAGAATTTGGATGGTACTTTGTGGGAATTACACTATAGTTAGATTCAGTTCGAAAGATATCTAAACCTTATGCATAAATGTTTATATTTTTAATTTATGATCAATATAATTTTGAGCAAGTTGGGATTGTTATAATTTGTTCAACAATTATATTGTAGGGGGAATTGGACAAATAATTATCATTAAAAAAATATCAATTTGAGATCAAAATATAATGAAATTGGCGTAGGGGCTAAATAAGCCCATGTGGTCGCATAGGCTATATTTTGTAATAGGAGATTGGCTTTGATTTGTACCATACAATCACACGACTTATAACAATATGATCGCTTGGTTATCAAAACTAGCCATTAGGCCATTTTTTTCAATTTTGATATTTTGGTGGTTTTTCATGAAAAATCACACTTTTCATGAAAGGTTGACACTAATTTGTGGATTATGATTAGAAAACGATAAATAAGTGATAGCTTTTAATTACTATTGAAAAATCGGGGGTCGCTCTAGATACCACTTGAATTTACGGATTACCAAATTAACTGCTACTAAGTTACCAAATTGTTATTAATTATCCATTTTTAGTTTTGACCCTACGTGCAGAATTAATCAATCAAAAGCAAAAAGTCACTTTTAATTATTTCTATATAGTTAATCAATCAAGTCAATTTTTCTAAGTTTGAATACCACATTAATAAAGAAAGTAATCAATAATGAACACCAAAATGATGACAGAGAAACTCCAACTAGATAAAAACACTGTGATCAAACCAGTTACCTTTACTATATACAATACGAAGTGAGTTACAGTCAGATGTTATCTAGCCAACTTCACTAGACTTCCCGATCTATTTCCTGCTAACTCTAAGGTCTACTCCAATATCTTCTGCATTTCTCTCTTCCCAGTGGAATTTCAAGAATCTGCTCCAAGACCTTATTCTCTTCCTATGCTTGTAGTGCAACCTCTCACAACCTCCAGCAACCTCTGAAGTCCAACTGAGAATGCACCTTCCTATGACCAATAGGAAGTAGGTGATGTTTCGATTTAATGGGTTTGATGTTTTTCCCAAACAGGTGGTTATATCATCTCAAGAAAAAATGATGAATCGCAATGAAAAAATATGTTCTTGGATCTTTAAAGAATAAGATAAGGCAATGGAAATAATGAAAACCACTTTCGAATTTCGTCCAATGGTCTGGATATTTATAGAAGATGGTAATTGAGTTGAATGAGTTGGAAAAGTCTGTTTAAAAAACGTAAATAAGGATTTTTTGTCTAAACCTGTCACTCGAGCTAAACCTTAGTAATAGGCGAGCGACGGTCTCTCGCTTGAACGAGAGCCGGGTGACAAGCGAGCGACGAGAATTCTGTTTTTGTCGCTCGAACAATGCTTTGGCGATAGGCTAGCGAAAATGCGGCGCCGTGTTTCTCCTCTTTTTATGCTTAAACCCTAGATCTCATAACCCAATTTATACAAATTGTATCATATGTCCTTGACTTTTACAACACGTTACAAATAAGTCATTTTGTCCACAAAATTGTCAACACTAAAAACTTAACAACTAAGTATGAAATCAAAACTCAAAAACCACATTTCAGTGTCATTGTTCCAAATTCTCATACATATTGAAACTTCCATTGTGTTCATCAAGTTCTTGAAAGAAATCACAAGCGTTTAAGTATTTTCTTCTTAAAGGCTAGTTTAATCCTACTGACTATTTACTGCTATATCCCTTCGAGCACTTAGTAAAATCCTAGAGGTGAGAAATATTGTTTGAAGATAACGATCATGCCTATTGTTCTTGCAATTATGTGTGTGTTTCTCTCCTCCTATTTCTCATGTTTTCCAACAACAAATCCCCCTGATTTTAAGGTAACAGTGGAAGAGAAATCACCCCTAGTTCGCGTATTCACTGAGAAAGAAATCTTTCCTAAATTTGCAGATTAAGTGATTTCTCTGTTCTATTACTGCAAAATCAGGCATAGGGAACCAGGGAGCTCCCTATTCATCTTCACAGTCGCCCCGTACCACCTCGCACCACCTCATCTCATCTCATTATTATCACTTTTGGTGGTTGCAAAAAGCCCCAACTCATTTATATCATGCTGTGCTCGATTGTGATGGTTGCGGTGATAGCAAAAGGATAGGGCGAGGTCACGAGGACATGGTTTTGTATTAGTTGGTGTTGGAAGCTGGAATAAGAATTAGCTTGAAAATAAATTTTTTATTTAACCCCTGTTCGGTAGATCTCAGTCAAAGTATGTGAGCTCCTATTCAATTACATCAAAAACTTAATTTCAGACTTGACACACAAAAAATATCAAGAAAACAAATTTGTTTTCCTAATTTCTTAAAAGCAGAAAAACATCATTAGCATTTTTTGTGTAAAATTCTGACCCCCCTAAGTCTTTATATAATCCGGTCCAAGTCCAACTAGGCCAAAAATAGTTTAATTGCACATGTAATTTTTAGATTTTAATTCCAATTATAACTAAGTCTAAAATTTTAAAAATAATTACAAGTGAGTCCAAAGTTTTCTCTTTGGACACATATTTCAAAACTTCAATAATTACATCTTTTATGATCTATCATAGACTATCCAATCTAATTGTTAGTCTTTATAATTAGTTATAGTTGCCCCTCTAATTATTCTTACAAACTTAAGTTACATTTTATTCAACGATCCTATGAATCAATCACATATGTCAAATTTAGTCGTCGCTTAACAATAAGCTCAAATTTATAATCATTCAACCAAAAATACTTAAATAGTCATTCACCTATTTTTTAGGACAACAGTTCCCAATATGAATTCGTATTCTCTATTCTGCTCCTTTTTAAACTCCCAATTCACTCAAATATTTGAATAATCAAATTGATCACAATCTTTGGTAAATCAAAGAACCATTAAACTCGCTTAAAATATATGCAATCCTGTTAATGGATATAAATGAAATATCAGGTGATCAAGTGAAATTAAATTCTATGCACAATTATGCTATAGTATTAAATTTAACACGAGGTTTGTTCAATAATTCCAAGCATACTAGTTCTCCATAAAACTATTTTTACGATAAGGACAAATACACACCCGAATGGTAAAATATTGAACATTGTAACCTTCCAATACACAGTACAAGCCCTCGTACATTGATTGTGAACCATTTTATTCATGATCAAATTATAAGTTATATCACATTGTACTTCTCTATGCAAGCATTCAAACTTATATTATCACAAGTGACCATTGGTATTTTTATTCACAAGCTCAATATGAAATTAATGCAATAACGGTAAATAAATAAAAATGGAAAATATTTATTATAAAATTATCATCTTATTACAACAAAATATTTCATATGGGCACACAATCATGAATGGTGTGACTTGGGTTTGGTAAGGGTGGTTTTTGAGGTGGTGGTGATGTAAAGGGGAATGATATTATTTGTCATGGGAAGTGACAATTGTGGCGATGGTGGCAACGAGGATTGGGGATGATCAGAGATGGCTGAAGTCAGGTCCACATCTAGTCTAAATCCAAATTATTAGTCATCGTCATCATCAGCATCATCATTTGTACAAGCTCATTTAGAAAATTCAACACATTCCAGCTAAGCCCATCATTTATTTTTTTTTAAACGCAATTGCTAAACACTGAATTGAAAGTCCAATCCAATTTTTTTTTTAATAACCCAACCAAAATCTCATTATCTCAAATTCTCAACCATCATTTCTTCAAAGATTAGCCCTAAAAATTGAATTGAAATTACAATTCGAACATACCTCAAATCTTCTCTCGTTGACTCCCTACAAAGGTTTGCCTATAGGTTGGCATTTTTTCTTGCTGATTTAGTAATTTATATTTGGTATTTTCTCTCGTCGACTCCATTCAAAATTTATTTTTTATTGTAGGTTTTGTTCATTGGGTGGAACCTGGAGGCTTTTGTGCCTAGAATGATTAAGATTTAATAATCTAATTATTTTAGTTCTTTAAAGTAGAAATCTAAATTAGTCAGTCAATTATGATGGTTTTTTTTCTCAATTTCAGATTTTTCAAATGGCTAGCATTCCAGTTTCCACCATGAAAGGGCTGAATTTTGTTTAAATGGTGAGTTGTGACACTTTAAGTATTATTATTTGTTGTAGGACTGAATTTTCTTTTCATTTTAATAATATAAATGTTATTTTATGGGTATATAAATATTCTGTTTTGTGTTATTGATTTGAAACAATGGAAATGATTTTTTTTTTTTTTGGCTTGGTTTTTACTAATGTAGGTGGATTTTTGGCTTGGTAATTCTACTCCATTTGAGTTACTTTGTTGATTTGCCCTTTTTTGCAGTAATATTCCAGTTTCCAAATGACTTCTCATTTTTAAGATTCTTTCTACAATTTTCAGTCTTTACAAATGAAAGCTCAACATTCATCAAAGAAAGTAATGACGACATTTTCATTCTTTAAAAAGACTGAGCAATCTAGTAAAAGTACAATTCCAGAAATTGAACATCCCTTATGCAACATCCTCCAATTTCATCTCCAGAAATTGAACATTCGTGAGCCTCAATTCCTGAATTGCAATCATGTACTAGTATTGAACAAGATCCAAGAAAACGAAAGCAAATGTTTGAACATCTCGTCAATCTAAGATATGATATTAGAATTTCATATATAAAAGTTGGACCTTATCAGATAAAGCTTAACAAGTATCCAAGAATATAAGGAAAAAAAAACTCATCGCTTTCAGAAAAAAGATGGTTCACTGAATTTCCCTGGTTGGAGATTTCTCCTTCAACTGAAAGGGCATATTGTTTTTACTGTTTTCTTTCAAAAAGATGGCAATTCGTTTAGATGTTTGGGATTGGTTATCGAATGATATAATAATTGAAAGAGGTTAAAGATGGAAGTAAGTGTGAATTTCTTTTTCATGCTCGTTCAACATATCATAAATTGTGTAAGGCTAGAGTTAAAGATTTAATCAGACCGTCTCAGCATATTGACAAGGTGATGCATACTGTATTGGAAGAGAAACTTCAAAAACATCGTTTGCGCATAATGACTTTAATTGAAAGTGTTCAATGGCTAGCATTTCAAAGTTTAAGATTCAAAAGTAACGATGAATCTCCACCTCACTTAATCATGGGAATTTTATACAACTAAAAATATACACGACATATTTGAATCCAGAAATTTGTAAAGTTGCATTGAAAAATGTACCAAAAAATGCTCAATACTTTGCTCCAACTTTTAAAAAATAAATTTTGCATATTATGGCCAATAGAGCATGACAGATGATTCGAGAGGAAGTTGGGGATGAATGATTTTGCAATCTTGTTGATGAAGCACGAGATGCATCTAATCGAGAGTAGATGTCCATTATCTTGAGGTTTGTGAATAGTCATGGCGTTTGATAGAATGTTTTTTTGCAATAAAAAAAGTTAGTGATACCACGTCATTGAATCTCAAAAATGAAACTTGTGATGTTCTTGTTCAATATGAACTTCAGGTGAACAAAATGTGAGGACAAGGGTATGACGGTGCTAGTAATATGCGTGGTGCTTGGAATGGTATTCAAGCATTATTTAGAGATTGTCAATGTGCATACTATGTCCATTGTTTTGCCCATGAATTACAGTTGACATTGATTGCAACAACTAAAGATGTACATGCCATTCGGAATTTCTTTTCTCATTTAGATAAGATTGTCAATATCATTACTTCTTCTCTTAAATGAGTTGTTGAGTTGCAAACTTCTCATAGAGAGGAAATTCAGTGTATGTTGATTGCTGGGGAGCGTTAATCTAGAAGCGAGGCCAATCGAATGGTTAATTTGTAGCGGCTAGACCTACTTGTTGGAGTTCACATTATGACTCTGTAAAGAGCTTGATAGATATGTATGGTGCAACTCGCAAATTGCTTGAACATATTTGTAACCATTGTTCAAACGACAGATCTCTGACTGAAGCTCGTGGTGCTTATAAAAAGTTGGTGAGTTTTAAGTTCATATTTATCTTGCATGTGATGTATAGAATTATAAGAATCACTGATTTTCTTTGCAAACCCTTTTAAAAAATCTCAAGACATCTTGGTTGATTTAAGATTTGAAAAAATGCTTTGGAAATTGAGAGATGATGATTGGGAAGAATTTCTTCAAAAAGTAAAAAATTTTTGCTCAAGAAATTATATTATAATGCCTAATCTAGAAGGTTTATATAACACTGGTCGTTCTAGTGATGAAACTACAGTTGAACATTATTATCACTATGATGTTTTCAATGAAGCAATAGATTTTGTGACGAAGGAGTTAAGTACAAGATTTTATGACATATCAATAGAACTTCGTTCTCTCTGTGTAGTTTTGGATCCTAAAGATTCATTTAGATAATTTGATAGTCGTAAAATTTGCACACTTGTAGANAGTAGATGTCCATTATCTTGAGGTTTGTGAATAGTCATGACAGTTTGATAGAATTTTCTCTTGCAATAAAAAAAGTCAGTGATACCAAGCCATTGAATCTCAAAAATGAAACTTTTGATGTTCTTGTTTAATATGAACTTCAGGTGAACAAAATGTGAGGACAAGGGTATGACGGTGCTAGTAATATGCACGGTGCTTGGAATGATTTTCAAGCATTATTTCTTAGAGATTGTCAACGTGCATACTATGTCCATTGTTTTGCCCATTAGTTACAGTTGACATTGATTGCAACAACTAAAGATGTCCATGCCATTCGGAATTTCTTTTCTCATTTAGACAAAATTGTCAATATCATTACTTCTTCTCCTAAATGAGTTGTTGAGTTGCAAACTTCTCATAGAGAGGAAATTCGGCGTATGTTGATTGCTGGGGAGTGTTAATCTAGAAGCGAGGCCAATCAAATGGTTAATTTGTAATGGCTAGGAGCTACTTGTTGGAGTTCACATTATGACTCTGTAAAGAGCTTGATATGTATGGTGCAACTCGCAAATTGCTTGAATATATTTGTTACCATTGTTCAAACGATAGATCTCTGGCTGAAGCTCGTGGTGCTTACAAAAAGTTGGTGAGTTTTAAGTTCATATTTATTTTGCATGTGATGCATAGAATTATAAGAATCATTGATATTCTTTGTCAAATTCTTTAAAAAAATCTCAAGACATCTTGGTTGATTTAAGATTTTTGTCTATTACAAAAAAAAAATGCTTTGGAAATTGAGAGATGATGATTGGGAAGAATTTCTTCAAAAATTGAACTTTTTTTGCTCAAGAAATTATATTATAATACTTAATCTAGAAGGTTTATATAACACTGATCGTTCTAGTGATGAAACTACAGTTGAACATTATTATCACTATGATGTTTTCAATGAAGCAATAGATTTTGTGACGATGAAGTAAGTACAAGATTTAATGACATATCAGTAGAACTCCTTCTCTTTGTGCAGTTTTGGATCCTAAAGATTCATTTAGATAATCTGATAGTCGTAAAATTTGCACACTTGTAGAGAAATTCTATCCTAAAGATTTTCAAAGCAAGATATTATTACATTAGAATTTGAGTTACTAGATTATAAGTTAGATATGAAAGGGGAGTCTTGATTTCAAATATCTACACTTCATGAGTTATACAGACAGTTAATTGAGAGTGAAAGGTCGGAGAGTTATATTATGGTGACTAGATTGATTCGTCTTGTATTGACATTACATATTTCTACCGTAAGTATTGAGCGAGCATTTTCAAAAATGAAACATGTGAAGACGACACTTCGTAACAAAATGAATGATGACTTTCTTGCTGATTGTATGATAATTTTTATAAAAAAAGAAATTGCTAAGAAGATTAATCTAGATTCTATTATAGATTAATATAATGTTTCAAATCCTTGTCGGGAACGTCTTAAATAAATAATCTCCTTTAAGATTTTTTTTTTTTTTAGTCATGTAAATTTTATTATATTGACTTTATTAAATACTTTCGGTCCCCCTACAAAAGATCTTGGACCTGTCCCTAGGAATGATGGTAATTTTGGTAGATGAGTGAGTGGATAGGTTGATTGGTTGGAAAAGGAGATAAAATCTTGTTTTCTTATAATTTTTGTAAGTTATTTATTAAATGAGAAGGACAAATTTTTCTTTTCAGAATATAATACTATTAGGGTAGTTTTATTGACACCATATTATTTTATAAATGAATAATACTATTTATGACCACTCATGTTTAAAGATCAATCTAGGAGCATCTTTAAAATACTCTTTAAATATGAGATACTTTCTATTTTAAAAAATTAATCCTTAAAATTATGCTTTAAGAGACTATCTATTTTAACTTTTTAAAATAGAGAGTATGTTTGACTCTTCAAATTTAGAGAGCCGCACTCATTCTCTATTCTTAATTACAATGATTGTATTTAATAAATTACATATTTCAATACTTTATTTCTTAAATTATTCAAACTACATTTAAATTGATTGGTCAATTGACATATAAAAATTATGTTAAATAAAATATAAAGAGAAATAAATAAATGTTTTTTAAGAAATATAAAATGAAGAGCCAAAATAGAGACTTCGTTGGAGTGTATAAATTTTTTTGGCTCTTTATAGTTAAAAATGCTCTCTATAATACTTAAGATACTCTTTATAAATAAAATGTCTCTTGAAAATGTTTTAGATGGCATTAATATGACATTAAAAGATAGATATAATTAAATGAATTAGTTAATTCTACCTTTTGTTAAACCCACCATTTAGTGTCACTTAAATTGGTGTTGTTGCACTCCTGATGCTAAAATATTATTATTCTTTATAAATGCATCACATTTTAATTTCATTAAAAATATTTAATCTTTATTTATTATTACATTTATTTTCCTAACTTTTTTATAACATTCTTATATTCAATGTTACATTAAATAACATATCTTGTCCCGAATGATGATTTTCATCCAACTATCATTTTAACGTTTAAAACAAGAGACAAATATTTAGTCACAATTTTATATTTATTACTTTTTTCTTATTTAAAACTAATTCTTTTAACTCTTTCTTAACGAAATTTTCGGACAAAAATCGTGATAAGGAACAAGATATATTAGTTAATACAATATTATTGATAAATATGAGATGAAAAAAGTCGAGAACATAAATATGATACTCTTTAAACGTTAAAGTTATTAACTATTCATGCAATTAAAATGTGTTCCAAAAAAAAAAATGTTATCAATATATTTAGCCATAATAATTAAGTAAATGAATTGATTTTTTTGCCCTTTATTAAAAGAGCATGCCTAAGATTAAGATCACTTACTTTAAAGGTTTGAGGACCAAGTGTGCAATTGTTAGTACTTATGCCGGAAAATGTAAAATCCCTAGACTGCAGCAATTCAGCAACTGCTCCCGCACCAAGATCCATACTTCTATCGAAGCAAAGCTTTAAAATCTCGATTTCGCATAATGCGCACATTAGCAGCACGCATCGGCACCGTAAGTCCCAGCAGTTCATCCCTACTTAAACCCTAGCTACCTTTCTCACTTCTTTCCACAATAAACAGTCAAATATCGGCTATTCAATTTGCCTTTTCCCACTCTCTTCTAATTTTTCTCTATTCTTTGATGTAAGTATTTATACAGGATAAACCCAGTGAAAGTGCAATCTCGAAATTTTTCTTCATCATTCCATACCAGAGGTGATTTTTATACTAGTTCTTTTTCAGAATTTAAATTGAAGTTTAGCGTCTTTGAAATAAGTTATATCAAATAGAAAACGCATTTGAATTTTTGTTTTTATGTATTGTATTTGACTACATTGTTTTTTTTTTTTTTTAAATGGATTAATTAAAGAATAGGAACATTGTGCTCATTCCCATTTTGCCTATATGGAATTGGTGCTACTAATTTATCGTGATGGTTTGACGGATTGTATGAAATGGATTTGAAATTGAAATGCTAGCTTAGGAATGACTGGATTTTGTTATAAGACCTTATTGAGTATCCTATGAGTTGGCTTTTTATTAGGAGTGTTGGGTTTCATAAAAATGCTTACAAAGTAGGAGTAGTAACCATGTAATTCTCAATTTTCATCAAGAAAACATATGGACTTTCGAGTTGATACTTTAAAGTGGCTGGAGTTTGGATTTAATGTTCGCAAAAAGAATTTATAAATATTAAAGAAGATTATATTGGACAGCACAAGGGAACCATGGTGAGAATATGTCCACTTGTTGCTTCCGCCACATTCATTCCTACACACATATGTTGGTTAAGTATAGGCACTGGGCCAATGCTAAAATTTTTGTCCCAGCAGAACAAGCCATTCTCATATCGACTTGAATTCTCCACGTGTTACCCTTTTTTCATTGGACGACCTATCTTTATTTTTTTTCGTTTTGATTTATTATGAATACCTTTACTGGCTTTAGATCAGAGATCATTAGAAGAGGAGGCAGAAAGAAAAATTGGATGGATGCTGAAACTAATTTTTGCTGGAACTGCAACAATAGTGGCTTACCAGTTCTTTCCATACTTGGGTATGTATGTTGAGTTAAGGATAGTGTCCTATTGGATAATCTGTGCTTCCTTTTTCTTCTAACAGATTTCTGATGCTTTAGTATCTGACCTTTTGTAGGAGATAATTTAATGCAGCAATCTGTATCACTTCTACATGTGAAGGATCCCTTGTTTAAAAGAATGGGAGCATCCAGATTAGCTCGTTTTGCTATAGATGGTAATGTTTAGTAACAAGTTGATGTTTCCCGTTGTAGTTTATTCACAATTAAATATTTTCTGTCCCTTTAATTCTTCAAAACTTCCCACATTGAAAAATGCTTATTGCTTTGAGTGGTGGTTAGCTTCAAGGAACTTATACTTTTTATTTATGAACAGGATCATACTCTTTACCAATCAAATACGAGGACTAGCCTGTTTATAATATATTATTTGCTTGCCAATATAGTGCACAGAGAATAAAACCTGCTGTCTTCACTGATATGAAGAGAGAATCTGTATGCAAAGCACCATTTCGTTTTCAAAAAATGAAGGTGACGTGCTGAAAATAACATGTAGTGAAGGAATATTCATTGCATAATTAATTATCTTAGCATCTTTCTCCCCTCTACCTTAACCCCCTTCCTACTATGCACAAAACAAGAAAAGGTTAGATGAGAGAAGGAAGAAAAGGAAGCCTAATCTTCAGTCTGATAGCCTTAACTCTGCCCAAGTCCATTCGATCACAAATATGCACTTGTAGTTCGAGATATACTCTCATTAGAGAGGATTAGCATGTGCCTGGATTGAGGGGACTGGTGAAAGGAACTTTTTGTCCTTGATCTTTGCACGGTGATTGAGATATGGAAATGGTACTAAAATAACTCAGGTGCTTTCTGCCTTTCTAACTTTTGATCTCAGATGAAAGGAGGATGAAAATAGTTGAGATGGGTGGTGGTCAAGAGTTACTAAACATGCTGGGGGCTGCTAAAGATGATCGTACTCGTAAGGAAGCTTTGAAGGCTCTTGTTGCCATTTCACAGTCAGGTCAGTGTTTCAATGTTTTCAGTCATTTTCTTTTTGCCTTTACAAATAAATAAAAACATAGATACATGATAAATGATAAAACTTCCTGTTGGGGAAATCTGCTTATTTTTAATGAGCACTTGCAGTAGCATGTTTGTCGGGGGCTTAAAAAAGGACCTATCTCATAAGTAAAAAAATGTGAATCAGAAAAAAAAAAAAAAAAAAAAAAAAAAAAAAAAAA
>CAIGRB010073233.1:0-27545 GCA_903798255.1 Fraxinus quadrangulata | reverse complement strand
CGTGGAATTCACATATCCCAATGTTTGATATGAGAAGACATGATGAATTAGTAAGGAAAAAATTGGTTGATGCCTATTTTTTTGGTTGAATTGATACATGTATTTCACAAATAAATTTTAATAGTGGTGCTATTCATCACTATTTGCACCAATCTAAGTGATAAGTATATGGTATTAAATGATATATTCACTTAAATACATTGTCCCCATGATTAATTTAATTGAATATATCCATTTAGACTAGTGGTTTAACATCATTGGTGTTAGATAGCATTATTTAAATTTTAATTATGTACTGCTCAAGGTATTAGCTCTGATTGCTTGTTAGTGGTTTAACATCATTGGTGTTAATTCTGTATTTTTCTTAACTTTGACTTGATGAGCAATTAAGGAAATTTAATTTGAGCCATTTGCTTAACGGGGTAGTCCTAGACTTAGCAACCCTAATCGTTTTACTCGATAATTATGTACCAATATTTCCCACATAGTAGTTTGACTTATTGATGTGCTATGAGAAATATTAAATTTCATGCATATTTGAAATAGATACTTAATACCTTTATTATTTCAAAAATATTTTCGTCATCACACTATTGTATATTCTTGATCTCCTGATCTCCGAGGGTTCCTAGGGCTATTTTATCGAACTTTTGATGACACTTGGAATCATATTATTAACAACTGCTAATTTTTTTAATCAAAATGTCAAATTATCAAGGTGTATATATATATTTTTGATAGCGAAAGAAAATACTAATTTAAGTGATTAAATTAAACAATTACACAAACTTTGGGCACGTAAGTTTGTTGTCTTAAATATTGAACTTTAGGAAACTGCTAAGAAAGATCTTCCAAGAAAGTTTACAAATCCTGCGAATCAAACTTTTTGACCATTTCATTTCTTCAAGAAACTTCAATGAGAGAAAATATTAACACCATCTTCGGGGACATGAATCTATTCAGTCTGGACACAGAGAGTCTCTTTATTACCTAGTATTAAGACAAGCGTTTAGCTTCTTTTTCAAATCAAACCATCAATGTTTCAACCTGAGGTAACGCAGTTTGTCCCAACTATCGGTGTTGTAGGTGACGGTTTTTGCTTCCCTTATCTAGTGGACCTGATTGTGAAGAAAAATACTGGATTCTCTAACACAAAAATCGACGTGGTAGACGACAATGGAACTCTCTTGCTGCAAGTTAAGGGTTCCATATGGCAATTCAAGAAGAAGAGAGTTATGTGTGATTCAATATCTTATCCTCTTTTGACAATACGCCAAAAGGTACATTTCTGATAAATTGTGTGGTTCCTTTTCATCTTTGAATTAAATGATTGTTGCTGATGAATGTGAAAATAAGACTGTAACTTCGCTCTTTATCTAGCGGTTTCTTTCGAGGATCCCCCGAAAAGAAGCAAGAGAACGCACGATTAGTCTATTAACTTTTTCACTTACCCATTTTTGTACATACATGTTACAGAATTATAGTATTTGTGAATGATCAGGACCAGATCTGTTGGATCTAATCTAGGATTTAAGTTACACTAATCTGACATTTCTGTCGGCGTTAATGAGCAGAAAAATGAGTTTTTCCAAGCATATTGTCATGATTTTAGGACACGGTTAGTTTGGTGCCTAACAAAGGAACAGTGTGCTCGAGTGTTGTTGTGTGCCACGGTCCTCAGTCTTCGAGCTAGTATTTTCTGGTGGTGTTCACGCGTTCCACTTTGAGTTTGAACAGTGTCTTCAACATCGGAGCTATTCATATTTTTCACAATTGCTACATATGTAGTACATAGAGCATTTTGTCATACCTCGAAATCTGAGATTTTCTTGAACGTGTACCAGGAGGTTGCTTGGCGTCAACGATGGACAGTTCATCGCGGGGTGGGCTCAGAGGAAAGCGATCTTCTCTATACTGTGGAACAATCACAGTCTATCCAGTTCAAAACACAACTTAGTGTATTTCTGGCAACCAACCTAACCAGAGAAATCTGTGATTTCCGTGTTGTTGGAAGTTATGTTTCTCAGTCTTTCAAAGTTTATAAAGGAGACACTTTGATAGCAGAGGTATGACTTCAGTTTAAGCACGTATAGTTTGTTTGATAAAGTGTACTCGACTAGGAAAGTATTAACAAGTAAGAAGTGAAAATCTTATTTATGCTGTCGTCCAGTAGTGTTTATCGAACGTGTCTATAGAGTTCAAATCCCGTACTGATAACCCGTGTATCTATGATGTAGGTAAAGCAGAGGATCCAGTTGGGAAGCTTAGGCAAAGAGAAGTTTGAAGCAAGAGTTTATCCTGGGGTTGATTATGCATTCATTGTGTCTTTACTTGTAATACTTAATGAAATAGATGCTTGATTATACTGCTAATTTAATAACCCTATCGTTTCATCATTTACATCGTCCCGACTCACCAATCTGTTCCCTTTCACAGTCTGCACTCCGTCCCTATCCCGTCCCTCCTTCCATCTATTGCATCATCTCCACTGTGTCACGGTTCCCGTGCCGGCTTTCTTACCTGCCATGGCAGCATTAAAGAAGTTAAGATGTAAGTTACTCAGTAATTCATTAAAGAAGACTTGATTTGGAGAGAAAATTAGAGGTCGAATCCCATCGTTTGAAGTCAATTTGACTTTCTTTGGATAATAAGTGTGGGGAACTTTTAAAAAATTATTTTTGATGCAATTCATAACTAGAATCCACGTAGTATTTAGAAATTACTTAAATTGTACTAGAAGGTTCTCCAAATTGATAAGCACTCTTATGGTTCTTAGGGATCTACCTATTTTTGCTATTTTAGTAGATGTGACAATGAACCTGCATTTAAAAAATAATTAGGGCCCATCAAATTTTATATGGAAGATGAAAATTATTTTACAATTTTTCACTTTTTAGCATGTTTGATATGAAATATTTTCTTGACTATTGATATTCTGACTTTCCCTCGCGTGACCCTCAATTCCACCCAAATGAGGAATTCGTTTTCTTACCCTTCAGCTGGTTTTTGGTTTTCTTGGCAAGGGAGAAAAACCCATACTTTGGCTCTCTCTTTCACCTCTCATCTTCCTCTTATACTCTCTTTTTTCCCATCGCCAGCGGTAGAATTTAATACCAAAATGCCAAATTTCTGCAAATAAAAATGCTTTCTTTAATTAAAAAAATTTCTGCAAACCCAGATACCACGTATCAAAAATCCCAAATACCAACAACGAACATTGACAATCTCGTGTGTCTTTCTACAGAAGATCAAGACATGATCTTCAAGAAAAAATAGATTATCTCACGCTAACCCGTCAAAATTCAAATGAAAAGAGAGAGATTCCTAGAGTCTCCATTAATTCAAACATTTTTTCGTATCAACATGATATAAATAGATGAAGAGGAGAAAGAGAGAACTAAAAGCTATCCTGAAGCCTTGACCTGCAAAAACAAAAATAAGCATAGAGAAGAACTCATTAAGCGCAGCCTTGAGTGCATAAGGGCGGCTTGCTTCTCCCAGCGTCCCAATCGCAATCCAATAAATCGGCATCTTCAATTTCCCTTTCTGCTACTTGAGTTATATTAGGAGCTCCAGCTTGCAAATTAAAGGTTTTCTTTGGCTTCTCTTTTGTTCACTCACCCTTCCCTTTAGTCCATATTTATCTATCATTAATCTAAAATATTGTTTACTATAGTAAGATTCTCCACCATACATTCACCCAATAAAATATTATACACAAAAATCAATAAAATTACTTTAAATTTCAACCACTCATTCTCGAAAAAATATTATTCATTACTCAATTTTCAACACAATAATGAGTGACAACAAGGCCTTAGTAAAAAGGTATCTGGGTTTTGGATGGGGAGCAAATATTTATTGGTATTTGGGATTTTTGATACTTATTGGGTGGTTAAAATCTCCAATTTTTGTGATTTGATTTAGGGTCGCGGAAATGATTACAAAGATGTTTTTTAAGTTGGAAGATTTCTCAGCAAAATTCAGGGTTACAATTTCCATGAAAAATAAAATCAATCAAACACCAAAAGATGAAAAATTTAAACATTTTTCAAGTGAAAAATTATACTAACAAACATAATTAATTGACAATTCTCTGTAAAACAAGTTATAGACAATTCAATTCTCTGTAATTCGTTTTCTTTCCACACAAATTTCATTATTACAATCAAACGGACCCTTAGGCTTTATTTGATTGCAACGAATTCCATGAAAAATGTCATATTCGAGGAAAACAAATTACACTTTGACCCTTTGATTGTAACGTGGAAATGGAAATCTAATTTCAAGGTACCACCACTTAAAGCTGCATTTTCTTTGTTTTCATGGAAAACGAATTCTTATGGGTTTGGTGGATTTTTATTTTCCAACTAGTATGGAATTAAAATTTATTTCCACATTTGCCTATCAAACGGACTCTTAGTGTTACTTTTTAGAATTTTTTTCTGTGTGAAGGGTGGAGAGGGCATTTTCAATTGTTGGACGATTTAGAATATGCATATATAACTCATCACTTTTCACAAATAAAATAGCAACTAGGAATGTAACTAAGTTTTAGGAATTAATTTAATTTTCTCCATAGGTCCAACCTTTCTAAGCCCTTGTTGACAACCATTAAAATAAGTTTGAAATAATACTTTTTGAAGAATGTATAGTTAAAAAGTAGGAAAAAGTCTTAAATTTGTATGCAGAATATTTTATTGTGAAAATGTGTGATTCAAAATGAGTTTGAAAAAAAAATTTATTTTAATAATTGTCTAACATAGGCTAAGTAATATTAATAATCATTACATCTCACATTCCTCCACCCGTACACAATTACTCAATTTGTGACATTCTAATTATCACAAAATATTAGTGAGTTTGTCTATCTAATGAATAATGAGTTTGTATTAAAATCGTTCGTCTTGCACGTATTCCCAAACATGTGCCTCAATAACATCATAAAATGGTACAATTAAGTCCCTACTTTCTTTTCTTTTCTTTTCTTTTTTACACAAAGATAGTCAATGTCTAGGTAGGGGTTTTGATTAGTATCCATACCTATAAAATTATCAAACAACGGATATATCAACGAGGGCATAAACTTTACCTTGCCTCTATATCATCAATTATATACTTGTCATGTACCAACGAAATTACCTGATGCACATTGTATAGCAATGATAGGGACATGTTCAGGGGCGGACCCAGCACCTGGCCAGCCCCCGCGGCCGCCCGTGCTGGGTCCTCCGGGACCTTGAAGTTTCCCCGGGAGGGAAGAAATGGAGAAGACAGCCAGCTGCCGGGCTGAAAGTTCCACTTTCATTTCTTGGGCCTTTTTTTTAAAAACAATAAGGCCCAATGGCCAATTTGCAAACCATTACTACAAACAAAACCAAATCCATTACCTTAATCCAAATCCCCAAATTCCCATTCATTGAAACCGAAACCGTAGAGGAGCCGCGGAGGGAGAGACGATCGGCGAGCGAAGCGAATCAATTGGCTGCACCTACGCGAGTCCCTCCCTTCGCGTGTCTGTGACCTGCCTTCGCATGCCTCTAGCCGTTCGACGCTGTCTTGGCCAGTCGGCAGTCCAGGACCAGGGACAGGCTCCAGGCTTCCAGTCCAGTTCGGCGCCAACAGCTTCGCTTCACAGAGTTAATTTCACAGAGTTTAGAGCCAGCAGCTTCGCTTCCAGTTCGGCGCCGCAGCTTCGCTTCACTTCCAGTCCAGTGACTCAGTAAGTGTTGTCCTCGCTCTCTCTTTTCTTTTTCCTTTTTTGTTTTGTTTTTGTTCATTTAGTTAATTTGTTTGATTTATTATTTATATTTTATAAATTATGTTTATATTTATATAATATGAATGTGTTTGTTATTTGTGAATTGAGCTTGTTTGCATGTAGACTATATTTTAACCTGATTTTGGATTTTGTGAAAATTGGGGATTGTGTGAATTAAGAATATTGAGGATTTTGAAACTTGGGAATTTTGGGAATTTAGGTTTTGAGGAAATTAGGGATAAGTGAATTTAGGATTTTGGGAAATACAGAGATTAGGGGATTTTGGGAATTTAGGTTTTGAGAATTTAGATTTTGGGAAAATTAAGGATTTTAACCTCGTTCTTACAATCGTTGATGGTCGACGTTGATTAGTCAACGTCTGCCCGGGCTGAGCTTAGATCCTGGGTTCGCCACTGGACATGTTTGGGGTGGCTTATATTGAAAATAAGCTCCAAATATGTAACTTACTTTGAATGTAGATGAGTTCACATTAAAAATAAGTTAAGCATTTGGTGATGTTATAAGTGAAAGTTACAACACCCCTTTTCTTTTGAATTTCAAATCTTACTTCTCATAGTTTTTTTCCCTAAATGCTAATTATTGTTCTCCACGCACACTTATTCAAGAACGAATACACATACAAATACATAACCGCCACTATTAAGCACCACCACTGTCACCAACATCTAACCACGCCGATACAATTGTTCTGCTCGTGCCACCACCTTCTCCTCCCTTCCATCCCTAAACCATCTCCACCACCAAACATCAGTCATCACTGATTACCACTAAGCATCACCACCACCTAAATATCTAATCCCAGACCCTTACTATTTGTCAGAGCAACGTACATTGCCACCTGCTCCCGCAACATCATTGTCTCCTCCTACTCTAACCATTTCTTCACCACATGCAAGCCCAACTCCTTCGGCACCTCTCTACCACTAGCATCCTCACTAGTTTCCCGTTCTCCATTTGATTTCAGATCTAAAATATGTTATGAAAAAATAAATACAGCAATGGAGAAAAAACAAAGGAGAAGAAAATGATGAATATAAATTTGGTAAAGGCTTGAACACGAAGATTATATCGTTGTTCTCAAACGATATTTGCCTAATCTACAATGCTTTTAAGGATTTAATGACAAATAGTTTGTAGGATTAAACAAGCCTTATGAAGATCACCAAAAGCAAAGTGAATCTTCAAATGAACAAATGAAAAAAGAATAATGATTATGTAAATGGACAAAAATTTATCTCAAAAAATTGAATGAATAATCAGTATAAAATTTGACGTGCACCACAAATATTTATAGGTTTCAACTATCCCATATGAAGTGGTTCCCAGCTCAGATCAAGAGGTGCAATGTTTCATCAATAAATCACCACAAAATTCGAAATAAACCAGTCAACGGTCACATTTCTTCAACAATGCAACCACATAGGCTATAACTATGTGGTCCCATAGTTATAACCTTAACTGCCTCTAAATTTCTTGATCGCGCCTATGCACCGCATGCATAAAAGGCCTACGCGACCGCATAGGCCATTTTCATGGCGTCATTTTCCTTTTTTCATTCATCCATTCATGATTTTGAACAGTAAGATTCCAACAATTTCCCACTTGTTCAAAATTAACGTTAATCACATAATCAAATATCAACACTTATGTATAAGAATTAAATATCTTTCGATTTGAATCTAACCATAGTATAAATCTTATAAAGCATTATCAAAATTCCATGTAGATAGAACGCTTTGAACCAGTTATTTCTTGTGACAATACCGATAGAATCACACATAGAGGTGTTATGGTTTCACAAATTCCTCAAACTCANTGAACTTTTAAAGAGAGACAACTCTAAGTCTCTAATGATGGGGCACCATCTCGAAGTTCAAATAAGTGAAATTCTTCAAGTATCTTTGTTACTTTTAGAGATGCTTATACCCCGTACTGAACTTCATTAAGAGTTTTAATTATAACCCATCCCTCTAACAGTAACAACCAACACTATTTACCAAAGATAGGGTTTAATAAATTTAATAGTGTTGAAATCCATCCACTTATTGAACGATTTTTTATTACTCTTTGAACCTAAATATACTTGTTTAGTATATTTTGGTAGGGTTGCTATAATTGGTGGATTTAATTAAGGAGTTTCAAACACATCCTACCTGAAGTCAATCTTACTAATTCTCTCGTGAAATGTTTAGTAAACGGATCATCTAATTTCTCACTAGACTCAACATGTGTAAGAGAAATTATTCCATGCTTTATTAATTTCCTTACATACTCATGTCTTAAACTCATGTGTCTAGACTTTCCATTATATATTTATTATAAGTTCGAGCAAAAGTAGCTTGAGTATCACACAAGATAGGTATTGAAGAAATATCATTAAAGGTATTTCATATAAAAAATCTCTTAGCCAGTCAACTTCTTTTCCAGTTTCAGCCAATCCTTTTTAACTTTGATACTAAGAATAGTATCTACTTATCCAAGATCTTACATTTTGAACATGGATGATAGATACCTCTTCCTTTATTTGATACCGTCTATATTATTACTAATTATCAACATATAGACATATTAATGTGATTATATTACACTTACTTTAATATATAGACATTTGTTTACCGAATTGCAATTAAAATCATTAGACATTATTTTAAAGTCAAATTTCTCATGCCATTTTTTAAGGGCTTGTTTTAATCCATATAAGAATTTGATTAGTTTGCACATTTTATGTTCATTATCCGGTAGAATAAATCCTTCTGGTTGTTCCATATAAATCTCATCTTCGAGATCTCCGTTTAAGAATGTCGTCTTTACATCCATTTGATGAACATGTAAATCATAGATAGATGTTAGTGCAAACAAGATCTTTATCGAGGTTATCCTAACCACATGTACATACGTGTCAAAATAATCTATTCCTTCCTTTTGATGATACCCTTTATCTGCTAATCTAACTTTATAGGTATTGAGTGTTCCATCAAAATTATATTTCCTTCTAAACACTCATTTACAACCAATGAATTTAGAACCTTTTGGTAAATCAACTATTTCCCAAGTGGTTATTTATTTCCTCTTTCCAAAATATGCAATCTTCAGAAGATATTGCTTTCTGATAGGTTTTAGGATCACTTTTGACTTGAGGCAAAAAAATGAATTTTTCTTACAACATCCTTCCACTAAATAGAAAGAAATAAGTTGAGAATCCAATTCATCCAATCTTAGATTTTTTTTAAACTCTATTACTTCTTCGAGATTCACTTTTAACATCTCTTGTAGATGTCTCTTTTTGTGATTCTTTAGCAGTCGGAATGTCTAAATAAGTTTCATTTTGAGAATTTCTTGTTGTCAATACATTCTCAAAAAACTCTACATCCTTTAATTCTATTATAACATTTGATTCTAAATTTAGTAACCTATAAGCCTTGCTATCTAAAGAATATCCCATAAATGCACATTTAATACCTTTAGGACCTAATTTAGTAATCTTATGATCCGTATTTTTGTAATAAGCAAGACACCTCCACACTTTGAAATAACTAATATTTGGTTTTCTACCTTTCTATATTTTATATGGAGAAACCTTATTCTTTTTCAAATGAATCCTATTTACTATATGACAAGCACTAAGTAAAGCTTCACCTCATAAGTTATATGGTAATCCTGAATTCAATAACATGGCATTTATCATTTCTAAGAATGTTATATTCTTTCTTTCCGATAGACCATTTTGTTCTAGTGTTCATAGTGCAGAACATTGATGTATTATTCCATTTCGTTCACAAAACATATTGAATTCATTAGAGAAATATTCTCCACCTCTATTGCTTCTTAGAATTTTTAGTTTCTTTCCTAATTGATTTTCAATTTCAATTTTATATATTTTAAAGGCACTAAAAGCTTCATCTTTATGCTATAACAAATATACATAAGTATAACTAGAGCAATCATCAATGAAGGTAATAAATATCTATTACCACCTCTTGTTAGCATGCCATTCAATTCAAAAACATTGGAATGAACAAGTTCTAATAAGTTTGTTGATCTTACTACACTATGAAATAGCTTTTTAATCATGTTTGATTTAACGCATGTTTCACATTTTTCTAAGTTATCAATTCACATTTCATCATTCTTTTCATAGTGCTAACTCCTATGTGTGCTAATCTAATATGACATAAATTAAATGAATCAGTAACATAGGCAAATGATTTGTTTTTATTAGAATTATTCTCAAGAGTACGAAACTTGACCATTCATTCAGTGGAATACCCATTTCTAACAAAGTACCCATTATGGGTTAGAATAAGTTTTCCAGATTCAAAAACAGGTTTAATTCCTAGTTTTCCCAATAGGACTCCACTCGTTAGGTTTCCATTCATTTCTGGTACATGAAGAACATTTGTCAAAGTGATCTTCTTTCCCAAAGTAAAGATGATTTCCATATTTCCTTTGCCAATCACTTTTGATCTTCATTCATTCCCATTTGAATTTTTTGACCATCTTCAATGTCATGATGAGTTTTGAAAAGAGACTTATCATAACAAACATGGATAATAGCACAAGTATCATACCACCAACTTGGAACTTTGCCTTAGATTGTATTGATTTCGCTCACCGTAGCGATAATCTCATCAATGGACTTTACTTGTCATTCCTTCTTTGGTTGTTTCTTATGACTACAATCTCTTGCATAATGTCCCAATTTTCCACAAACATAGCAAGGTCCCTTGGATTTGTTTTTGAACTTCCCTTGATCTTTTTTGGGACTAAGAGGTTTTCCTTTCCTTTTGTACTTATTGGAGTTGTCCACATTGTCCACAGTATTAGCTTTTGAAGAGCTATCATAAGAACTTTCAGTCTTATCTCTTGCCCTTGATTCTTCCTTTATACGAAGATTTTTTGAATTTGATCCAAAGAGAAGTCTTCGAAATTGTGAAGAATCTTCTTTCTATATCCTTTCCAAATTTCTGGAAGTTTAGCAATAATAGCTCCCACTTGGAAAGATTCTCGAAGATCGATTTTCACCGCTTTCAATTTGTTGAGATGATTTGCAATTCATGTACCTGAGGCAACAAAGGAATATTATCAAACATTTTGAAATCGAAATATTAGAAATTAAAAATTTCTTGGTGCCTTCCTCATCGGCCTTATATTTGTTTTCAAGTGCATTCTAGATTTCCTTTACCAAAGTGTTGTTGGTGTAAAGATCATATAACCGATCCGAAAGAACATTTAGAATGTGATCGTGACATATCAATTCTTCATCTAGCCTTTTCTTCCTTTTTGTACGAACTTCTTCAGTATCTTCTTCGGTTGCGTCAACAATTGGTTCCAAGTTTGGATCAAGTACATAAAAGATTTTTAACGTTGTTAGTACGAATTTGAGTTTGTCTTGTCATCTTGTGAAGTTGGCACCATCAAATCTGTATAAACGCACTAAGTCTTGGTTCATCATTTTGATTGTAGTGAGTGCAAATTCCATCTCCATCGCAGTAGAATGACAATTATCGTTTAAGAATGTTATGAAAAAATAAATATAGTAATGGAGAAATAAAAACAAAGGAGAAGAAAATGATGAATATAAATCCGGTAAAGACTTGAACACGAAGATTATATCATTATACTCAAACGATATTTACCTCATCTATAATGCTTTTAAGGATTTAATGGCAAATAATTTGTAGGATTAAACAAGCATTGTGAAGATCACCAAAAACAAAGTGAATCTTCAAATGAACAAGTGAAAAAAGAATAATGATTATGTAAATGGACAAAAATTTATCTCAAAAAATTGGATGAATAATCAATATAAAATTTGATGTGCACAACAAATATTTATAGGTTTCAACCATCTCATACAAAGTGGTTCCAAACTCAAATAAAGAGATGCAATGTTTCATCAATAAACCACCACAAAATTTGAAAAAAAAAACCCAGCCAACGGTCACATTTCTTCAACTATGCAACCGTATAGACTATAACTATGCGGTCGCGTCTATGCGGTTGCATAGTTATAACCTTGGTTGTCTCTGAATTCCTTGATCGTGCATATGCGACCGCGTGCATAAAAGGCCTATGCGGTCGCATATGCCATTTTCCTGGCGTCATTTTCATTTTTTCATTCGTCTACGATTCATCCATCCATGATTTTGAACAACAAGATTCCAACAAAATATTAATATGCACATCTATGGTGGTTTGTGATGATGGTAAGGTGGGTGATAGTGATGACAACCATTTGGTGTTTTTGGGATGATGATGATGATTATAGCCGTCGGTGGCAATGATGAATGGTGGTGGTGGTGGTGGTGACGATTGTTGTGTTTATGTTGGGTTGTGGCCGCTAGACGATCTCATCGTGATGGTATAACAATAAATTTTACGAGGGGTGTAACAATAAATATTAGACGTAGTGAGGTCGACGATAGTGATGTAACACTGAATGTTATAAAAGGTAGGGCGGCAATGTGATAGTGTAATACTAAACAACACAACTGGTGTCAATGGAAGTGGTGCCATGGAAGTAGATGGTAAAATGTTTGTAATAGATCGTGTTACAATCTGTTAAGAGTCCTAATTGTAATTGGCTTTATCCGCATCCAAAATCTAGGTTAGTTGAGTTGAAATTGAGTTTTAATTAAAGTCAAAAGGGTTGTGGTTAGTATTATAGGTCTTGAAGAAGTCCAAGATGCCCATGAAGATTACATATGATAATTAGAATGCATTTAGAAGTCAAAGAAGTGTAAAAGTGTTGCACAAATCATGCTCCAATTTCTCAGCCACAAGTTACAATGCATTTTTCACATAGACAATATTGGAATTTGGACAAGATATTTCTAGAGGAATTGAAACCCTTTGAGTTATCATTCCAACGCATTTTGAATCACCTCAATCCGATATCAGGAAATAAAGTTATGATGAAAATATTGACGACTGCTTAGGTGTAGCTCACTTGGCGCTAGCTTGGAGCACGAGCAGCAATTCGACAATACATAATCCTATTTCAATTTTAATGCTGATTTTGAATCATATTACACCCCTAAACACTACCTATTATATATACCCAAGCCTAGATCATCCTAAAGGCGTGTTGAATCATTCTTTCATTATAGAGAACACATTATTAAAGATCAAACAACACATTCAAAGTTCTCTTGATTCAACCCCTTCTTTATTGATTCAAAAATTCATCTAACACATAGTTTGTTGATCGAGTCATAGCATTCTATATTCAACCCAAAATCAAAACATAGAAACATTTAACGATCAAACACCAAACCACCTACTTTCGTAGAATCTGTCAGAGTTCCAAAAATCGAGGAAGGAAATCAGAGTTTTGGTGATGTGATCTAATGTACGGATGCAATGAGGGTGAGCCCGAGGAAGGATCTGTTGATCATCAAAGAAGGATCGATGACTCGATCAAGGGCAAAGCGGGTCAAGGAAGTGATGGGGTTGCTGGCTGAAGCTACGATGGACGAGACATTGACTGGGGCAAGCCAAACGTCAATTTCTATGTTAGGCTCGGGGGGCGTGAGTCCAATGGATCACGTTGATCGAGGTAGAAAATAAGGAGGTTGAAATTCATAACTATGCGACCACATAGTTATTTCAGCCATGCGGTCGCATAGTAATCAACCGAGACTAAAAGGGCCAAATTTTGGCTTCCATGCAACCGCACCAAAATGTACCATGCGGTTGCATGGTTCAAACGGGAGGATAAAATTTTCTTTTCGCGAATTTTCTTATTTTACTAGAATTCTATTTTATCACAATCTTTTGTAATCCTAGCAAGTTATTTCCGATTCAACTAGGAATTTAGGCTTTTCCTATAAATATTGACATTATATTCATTGTATGAAGAACCTACATTATTATTATTGAGAATTAATCATGAAACTTTTAGCGTTCAAATCCCTTGTTCTTCATTGAGCAATTACGAACTTATCAAGAATCGTTTTCTTGTGGCGTTCAAATATCTGGGGTTAGATTCATAAGTCGTGTAATCAAGAGGTCAATATATTGTCGGCGATTGTGTTGGTTACTTGGTTCATTAATTTAGGGTCGAGTCCAAAACTTCTATTTATTGGCTTTCTTGGGTTGGTTCTAATCTCGTTGTGGGGTGCGTAGCTACTATTACTACATGATTCTCATCATATGGAAAGACAAGAACGAAGAGTTCTTGGTGATCCACAAAAGATAGACAATTCCAAAAGGTCGGGAGCTGTGTAGGAAGATACAGTCCAGGAAGACCTTGGTTATTACAGGAAGTAAGTCAGAGAGTAGTAAGAGTTAGTCGAGTCTAGATCATACTGTAAGTGAATTTTGGTGGCTTAGGCCAAGAGTTTTTTGATCCTTTGCGAATGGTTTTTCTTCTTGATCATCTTGGGTGTTCTTATTTATTTATTGTTTTGATTTATTATGGTATTCAAACATAGGGTGAAATTGGATTAATTGACTTAATCATCTAGAAACAATTGATAACTAACTTGTTACTTTTAATTGGTTAATTTCGCACATGGGTCTAAATAAAAAATTAATTTGAAACTTTCAATTGGTATCCAAGTTTAATTGCAATCATTTGACCCAAAAATTGTTTGGATGAAAAATGAATTTGACTCTTGGACGGATCGGACGTCCACCTAGTCAACTGGACATCCTCGTTGACTTTGACTTCTTTTGAGAAAAATGTGGGCTTTTGAAGAACGTTTTCAATTTATCTTTCAAGGTAAGTATCATTGTAAAAATTTAAATATTAAATTGAAACACTTACCTTTTTGAAAAATAAATTTTTATGCAAGTGTTTTTATGAAATAATTGTTTCGAATATAAAATAATTTTTGAGCTTTTATCATTCATTGCTAAATATCGATATATTAGTACCTTTATATTTGAACTAAGAAATCTAGTTTTTAATCTTGTTTCGAAATTTGTCTCGTAGACTTCTCGTCTTGATCTTTCTTTGATGTCGTCTCTCATGTTTTTTATCTTGCTTTTTCTTGACGTTTGCCTTTTAAACTCTCGTTTCCAATTATTTGACTTGAATGCTTAACTACTTTAATCTTCATTTCGAGTTCGATTTAATCTGTGTTGATTTTGACAATGTTTGATTGATATTAACATTGAACTATCATCACTCAAAATCAATTGTTAGAAACAATATTAATCTTGTTTGTTATGATCAAAACATTAAAGATAAAATCAACCATAAGTCAACAATTTTTCCCTTTTTAATATGATAAACAAAATCATTTTCGTCCACTTGAAGTTGGAGCATTAACTTATCTCGCAAACTCTACTCGATCCGACATATCTTTTTCTATAAATCTCTTTGCAAAATATAACTCTACACCAACACAAAGAAATTGGAATGGTGTTAAATGTATTTTTTGTTACCTAAAGAATACTATTGATTTGAGAATAGTATGCAGATGCAGATTATCTCTCTGACCAACATAAAATTAAATCACAAACATGATACGTATTTACACGTTGAGAAACAGCTATATCAAGGAAATTTGTGAAGCAATCATTGATAGCAATATTCTCAAATCATTTTGAAATTATTACAATCCATGAAGTAGGTCGAGAATATGTATAGTTGAGGAACATAACCCATCATATCCAAGTATTATGCGGATTAATTTCAACAAAAGATAGTCCAACAATTTTTTATGAAGATAATGCTGTTTGTATTGTACAATTCAAATGAGGTTATATCAAAAGTAACAGGACGAATCATATTTTTCTAAAATTCTACATACACATGAGTTTCAGAAGAATGGTGACATCAATGTTCAACAAACACGCTCAAGTAACAATGTAAGCACTGCCACCATCTATATTCAATAAATTGGTTCACAAGATTAAAATGCATCGACTTAAAAATTTTTAGTGATCAACATCAGGGGTAACTGTACTCTTTTTCCTTCGTTTAGGTTTTATCTTATTGAGTTTTTCTAACAAGATTTTAATCATGCAGCATTTATTTTTAATACTCTAAAATAACTGTATCTTTTTCATTCGTTTGATTTTTTGTCCCATAAGATTTTTATCAAATAAGATTTTAACGAGACAGATATTTTATAATGATAACAAAGTGGAGTGTTGTAAATGGTAAGTTTATTAGTGAATGACAATTGTATCCCTACAACCCTAGAAATTATTATCCATTGTATCCCTAAATATATGGATTTTATTCTCATTATAATACACACAAGTTTATTGACTTTTATTCTCTCTTCCTTTTTTTTTCTCTCTCTTTTCACAACATCTATGACTTTTTTAAAATTTTTGTCATTTATTGAATTGCTTTTTTTTTCCTCATGGTCATATTCAACCATGCATTCTTGCAATAAAATATTTTGTATGTAATTTCAAATCATTTTCATACTTTTTAACCACACATTCTTTAAAAAAATCACTATTCCAAATTAATTTTTTTTTTTCAAAAACTCTCTTCAGCCCCTATTTTACGATCTTTAAAAATGAGTTTTTTCAGAAAAATATATTTTGTAATAGTGATTTTTAAAAAAATGTGTGGTTAAAAAATAGGAAAAAATTTGAATTTACGTGCAAATATTTTATTCTGAGAATATGTGGTTGAAAATAAGTTTGAGAAAAAAAAAATTTTATTTTGATGGTTGTCAAACAAGGGGCTTAATGCAATAGAAACTGAGATAATTTAATCTTTCAAATAGAGAAAGTAACGTTGCCTCATTTTTTAATTAAAAAGTGACGCTTAACTTTACAGGATATTTTTTTACATGCAAAATACTTTTCATATGAGTTTTCAAATGATAATTATATTACAATTACAAATTTTATTAGATACAACACTATTTTAAGTAATTTTCTTACTTACTTAAATAACCTTAAGTAAAATTACATAAATATGATTTTAATATATTTTTTTACATAAAACAAGCTATTGTTCCACCACAGACATAACTTCAGCAAAATCAGAGAAAAAAGATAAAACGCCACGAAGGAGGGAATGAAACTTCTGCTTTAACCAAATCCTTTTCGTATCCATAGTAGAAATCTTTGTTCCATGTAGTAAAAGAAATTAAGAGAGCAGCACTTAAACCGTATAGACAAAATAAATTGTACCCGTTTGCATTTTTTTACTATCAAAACGATATTTTCAAGCACGGATAGAATTCAACAAAAATCACACTTACTGTCAAATGTTGCACTTAATTAAGAACAATTTGTTGTTAGACTTCAAAAATAAATATAGGACAACCATCAACCTATAACCTATCTCTATATTCTGTAAAGTGTAACAAATATAGCCAAGGTGAGAGCCTTTCTATTCTCCAAATGAGGAACGATGTGACAAGAGCCAACCAAGGAAGAAATTGTTGTAAAAAATGAGTGATTTGTGTGTAGATAAATTATCAATTAACATAACAATTTTAAACATAAACATAAGTAATATAATTCAACAATAATATAAATATGAGAAGAGAGTTAGGAAAACAAGTTTTAAGGACTCACATCAAGGGTGCTGTCCTAAATTCTTGTTACCTCTCATTCGTGCGAGTACTTCTAACATTACACGTATCTAACATAAAATTCATATAGCTCATAGACGATTATCCTTCTATTGGCACGACCATAGAGAGATAAAGTACGAGTTTTTATCAAGTTGCCAGAGTAATTGAATATAAAATATATATAGAATATTCTTTTAAGTTGTGGTTCTCATAGTTACGAATTATCACCTCCTTTTATAGTAAAAATTCAACCCCCATAATGATGAGAATTGAACCAATTAAAATGTATGTTACACTCTAATATTATTAGTTTTAATTTTGTCTTAAACTTAAAATTAAAAATCAAAACTGAAAATTAATATTATTATTTAATTTGAAAGTTAAAAAACTTTTATAAGTTACAACAATCACCCACAAGTTTTAATCTTTCAAAATAGATAATATATATCATATAGTGGCATGTTATACTGTGTAATAAGTGTGTATATTTTGAACTTGAACCTCATTTAGTAATAACAATTTCATTTGAAGGAGTCATAATAGACTAAGCCTTGAATTAAGTCTCTTTTTGCCAAACTTCAGTTGCTCCACACACAGTATCGATTTAAACTCTAGTTCATAGTGGGTAGTGCTCTTAATGGCCATGCGCTCTAATCTTGATTATGGTAAGTTCCTATACCCTCTACTTCAAATGATTTGTCGTCGCCCACATAGATGAATTTTTTAGCATCATTTGGCTTTCAATTGTTCAGGCAACCTTACATAGACATACTTATATGAGTAGTGTCATCGAAATTAATCCACCAAGTATGTCTAGGAACTAAAACTAAATTTATCTCTGAACAGACCAAAGTGAGAAACGTACATGTCTTTACACGCCAAGCGTTGTATTTGGTACAATCCATTTTTAAATGTCCCCGGATTTCACAGAAGTAACAGCTAGATGATTCATCATTTTCAGGCTTTTGCTATTTTTTTAAGTTGGATCGGGTGCAGCTTCCTTATTCTTTCTTTTCTTGAACTTATCCTTATAGGTGTTAGCCAAGTAAGCACTTTCAATCATGTCTGGCTTCATCCTTTCTTTTTCTTGCACACGGTATGAAATTAGCTCATTTAAAATCCACTTATCCTTTTGATAGTTGTATCTGACCTTGAATTAATTGTATTATGGAGGAAAAGAAATCAAAACCAAATGCATGAACAAATCATCAGATAACTCAAGCTTTAGTACCTTCAGTCTTGAAGCAGTATGAGACATCTCCATGATCTACTCTCGAATATTTCATTTACCTTTATACCTTAGTGAAACTAAGTTCGCCAAAAGCGTACTACTTTCAGTATTATCGCTTATTGCAAAGCGTATTTCAATCTTATTAAGAAATTCCATGGCAGTAGTTATCTTATCAAACATAACATGATTCTGGAATACCATGATTCATGATCATAAGATTCGTGATGTTTAAACAATTCCATTTATCAAAGTCTCATTTTTCATCAACGGAACTTTTACCCATAAGTACAATATGTTGTTCAGTCCTTTACGCAAGGCCTAAGTCCGTGTAGTCAAGAACAATCTAAACGTTTTCTTTCCCGTCCTTAACGTTGGTTCTATTTAGAACGGGGATAGAGTTGGTGTTTGCATATATTGTAAAAGCAGAAGAATTAATTGAATAGAGAACGAAAATAAAATAAAAACATGTTCATATTAGAATCTGTATTAAACAATTAATTAATTCAAATAATGGTATACCTCATCACAAGAGATTAGGCATAACATTGATATTTAGTCTTCGGACATACATACCAACTTGTAAGTGATACTCTTGGTATAGTAATCAAATATTGATAATAAACCATATCAAACAATAAACTTATCTTTGGACCGATTTATTGATCACATAAAAAAAACTTTACGATTGTCACATATTTATTACTACATGTGTTCATTTAATTCGGTCAAATATGTACCTTCCTTTAGGCTGATGAATATCCGCATAAATTACAAACACACAACTTTCCTAATATTTCAAATAAATTAATCTAGATAAGAGATGTTATTTTGGTAACATGTTGTTTCAACTAAATTATTTAGAAAATTAGTAATTCAAAAGAAATTTTAATACCAAGATTTGAATTTAATTGTTAATTCCTTATTATTTTGTTTTAATATCTAAAATATTAAAGCAAAATAAATAAATAAAACTTGAATAGGAAACAAGCGTTGTGTGCGCCCCGTAGAAACTGGGCAAAGCAGCGCTTAGCAGGCTCTTCCAACGTGTTGTAATGCATAATTTCAGCATCGCGTTTGGGCGCCGCAATGCTGCGTGCTGCTATAATGCCGAAAAAGTGCCCAAAATCCAAAATTTTAATATTTATCGTTTGAAATTCACATTCCAAAATTTTATAAAACTAAACTATGAATTTCAACCTCAAAAAATCTTCCTTAATCACAATGTTTTAACATGGATTGACTCTGATACACCTTGTTGAATTTTTATAAAACATTATGAATTGCTAAGATCTCCATGTCAAATCATCTAGAGAATCAATTACTGCGAAACATACATTAATCCATTGATTCGTATCTTAAATATGAATATTGAAGCTTTAATCTTTTGTCTTCAAGATCAACTTTCAATCTCCTCTTGATTTATCTTCTTGCCTCTTGATTAATTGATCTTGACTTTTGATTGTAATTCTTGAATCTTACTCTTCAGTATGCTTTCTCTATTAATTCTTGTATTAATGAAATGACACAAAGAACGAGAAATTACATATTAATTGTGAACCATAACCTTATATATAGTTTCCCTATGTATTTCATCCATCAAGAAATACAATTATAAAGGAATCTAGTCTCTACACATATAATTCGGCACACATTTTATTTAGATGTCCAAAGCCCGATTATTTAATTCTTTATTAGATCACTTTAATAATGAGCTTAACTTTAATATATTATTTATACACAATTAATTACATATGTCGGCCCATATGACAAATTAAATATTTTTCCGACATCCCAATCAACCCATCGGCCTATCTTAGAAGAGCCATCGGCGTTGAGTTTAATACATCCAATTTAGGGAGCCATTCATTTCAGCAACAGAAGCAACCTAGTGCAGTTCAACTAAGAGGGCAGATGGTGGCCCTACAATATTCTTACAACTCAAGCCTACACAATAAAACATGGATGAGAAAGGAAGAAGAAGAAGAGGACGAGGAGGAAGAAGAGGAGATTTTAGTGGGATTTAATGGTTGTACAGATAAATCAGTGGAATTTTTGTGGTATATAATTTTCAATTGGGTTTAGTTAAATTAGTCATATTGAGGTGGTGTATTTATTAAAAATTTGTTTTAATTGGGGAGAATGTAAAATATAGTGAAATAAAAACGAATTATGCCCCTTGTTTGAACACCATTTTTTTTAATATCAAAATGTATTTTTAAACAGTGATTTGATTTGATTCTAACCACATATTTTTCAATAAAATAATATTATACGTAAATTCAGAACTTCTTATTTTTTAACATCACATTGCTATTTTTTTAACCCAAAACTTTTATTTATTGCGATTTTCGTGATAAAATTACTTGAAGCTGGGCCTGAAATCGTTGGGCTTGTAAATAAAATCCAATTGACCGTACCTTTCAGATATCAACACGGTTAGTTTTTGGTCAAAACTGAAAAGTCACTAAAACGAAACTTGTTAATAGCAAAAAATCCCAACCTCCCTGCTTTTTGATATTTTCACTTCCTTTTTCATTTTTCCCCGTATAATTTATTTCACATTTCTTCGAACATCAGCAAAATCACCATCGCTTACTTGAAGAAAAGCGGTGGAAAAAAATGGCCGATCAAATCGCACGAGGAGAAGAATTCGAGAAGAAAGCGGAGAAAAAGTTGAGCGGATGGGGTCTCTTTGGCTCCAAATATGAAGACGCTTCCGATTTATTCGACAAAGCTGCCAATGCGTTCAAGCTTGGCAAATCCTGTAAGACAATTCATTTGATTAATCTCAATTTTCATACTAATATTAATCGATTTTTTAAATATGATTTGTTATGTCTCTGTGTTAATTTTAATATATGCGGTGGTGCGATCTTGATATTGATTTGTTTTAATTGTTATAGCCGTATAGGGTTTTTATTGATTTAGATTTTATTGGAATTGACTGGTGATGGATCTTGTTGTGACTGGATGGAAAGTTTTATTTTGGAAAAACTGAAGTTTAATCAATAATAAAGGGAGTTGGAACGAAAGGATATCTAGTTTCTTCAGTTTTAGCTTCTTCTACTCTACCGTTTTACTTTATTTGGTGGTAACAATAAGGCCACTGCGTGCATGTTGGTTTTCTTGAGATCAGGTTCACAGTTTTTAGAATTTGATTCCTAAGCGAATTCAGACTGGTTGTTTTAATCTCTTGTTAGCTGTATCCAGTTTTGGAATATGAAGAACTAGACTACCATCCCATATTAATCAAAAATTTGATGAAAATCACAAAAACCAGTCTCAAGAAAATGTTTTCACTAATACGGTATGTGGTGATCTTACTTGTTAATTTTGAAATGTGGGTTTATCAGGGGATCAGGCTGGTGCAGTGTATGTTAAGTTGGCTAGCTGTCACTTGAAGGTATGTCATTGGTTGTTCGTGTGGCTTGTTTTAGGCTGCAAGACATTTTCTCTCTTTTCTGTCACATTTTCCCCAATGCTCCACTTCTATATATTTACCTGGCTTTGTATTTGCAGTTGGATAGCAAGCATGAGGCTGCTAATGCCTACGCTGATGCTGCTCATTGCTACAAAAAGACTAACACAAAAGGTTCTGGTCTTTTCATCCCAAGTTTATTAAAGTTATCAATTACCTCGGAGTTCTGCTTTCCCATTTATAGAAAGATTTTGACTGTGATTTGCTCCTTTTGGTAGTTACTACACTTATTCTATTCGTATTGAGTTTTGTGAACTTAACTTACTTTGCTAAAAATGCTAATTTGGCCACTAATTTTCTCATAAAATTTAGAGAACATTATTTATGTATTACCAAATAAAAATGTAAAATCTAGGCAATCAAGATAGCCTTTTTTTTTATTTTTTGGATGCCTTGGGGTTTGGGCTTCATGAGGTTGTTTTATATTTATGAGAACATGGTAGAAAAGATTACTGGCAAACATGAACCTAGTCTTTCCCTTATATAACTTTTGCGATGTCATATTTCATCATTCACTTTTTGTTCTTCTTTCTTCGTGTGATAGTTTGTCTTTTACCTTTGCTACTTACCTTACCATTTTCATGCTTGGACGATATCTTTCTTTTGTTCACATGGGATGCTTTGCAGAGTCAATATCATGCCTGGAGCAATCTGTGAATATGTTTCTGGAGATTGGAAGACTCAACATGTCTGCTAGATATTACAAGGTACAAAATTTAGTAGTATTATAACCTTTGTTTCTGTATATCTGTTTTGTTCTGCACTTAGGTTGAAGTAGGACATATTACTGATCTTGAATGAGTTATTGAATCATATGATTTTAAATCCAATGGTAATATGATTCTCAATGCAATGGTATTGACATTGTTGAAGAACCCAGTTTTATTACAAATGAAAATTAAGATTTTTTATATAACAACTAACTAAGCTTTTCCCCAATAAATTTGGGTACAGATACATGAAATATTTTCTAGCACTTTGTTCAGTTCATTGTTAGATCTACACGAAGATCTATGGCAACTAAACTCTTAGCAACTATTACAAGCCTTGTTAGTTCTTTCGTCTGACATGTTCTACCAATCTCATGACTCTTATGAATGAAAGATCTTGGGCCTATACAAAACTTGTTCCAACCACCTAGGTCATCCTTCCTTGATTTATACTCGATCTCAATCAATGTCAGTCCTATTTGTTGTCTTATATTCTCATTTCTCATATTAGGACTCGTGCTATAAGATTTGACAAAATTTAATACTGATTTTCAACCTAGTGTAACCTTGTTTCTTTGTCTGGGTTGGAATCGGCTATGAAAATCATAGGCAGATAAAAAATTCTTGTGAATAATTGAAAAGATATTAATTTGTTATGTCCTGTTTTGTTTTCAGGAAATTGCTGAGTTGTATGAGCAAGAACAGAACTTGGAGCAGGCTATTAATTACTATGAAAGGTCAGCTGATCTTTTCCAAAGTGAGGAAGTAACAACTTCTGCAAATCAGTGCAAGCAGAAAATTGCGCAGTTTGCTGCTCAACTGGAACAGTAAGTTTGCCTGCTTCCTGCACACTTAACATATGTTACATGACATTTCTGATGTGTTCTGATGTGTTTAGACAAGTATGCCTCAAGTCATATCTAAAGTATAGCAGTTTCTGGGAACATGTTCCATTGCATTTGGGCCTATTCTTTAGCTAGTTAATATGATCTGCCAATTCGTATCCCCCACATTCAAAGTAAAGTCGTGGGTTCAATAACTTTAACTTAAATAGAAAAAAATTGTCCAAACAAAAGAACCACTTAAAACCATAACTAGAAAAATTATTCTTTGAACATATTCAATAAATTCGGCTTGTAAGCCATCTCCTCGCTTGAACATCTCGAACTGCTAATTTTCTGCAAGAGAGTAAAAGGTGCGGATGATATAATACTTAATAAGTGTGAACTTTAAATTTAAAATCGTGTTAAAATTTCGGAAATGAATAATATCATACATAAAGGAGACACAAGTAAAATACCGAACTTAGGTGGTAGAGATTTATTTGTATGTTGCGCTACTTAACTCCTGTCTTCTTATCATAAACATATTCATCTAGGATCCATAAATCTTATTCCAAAAAATAATAACACCACACTCACGTGGAGCTTAAAAGGATTAGACGAAAATTCAGATTAATGCCTTGACCTTTCTTCAACAAGAAAATCAATATGTGTGGAGTGAATATTGTGTGCGTGTCAGTGAGTATAGAGAGAAGTGGCTTGGGTTTTTGGGGGTTTAAATAATGGCTCAATAGAGTTTGACCAATGCTTAATACCATTTTGGAAAATAACATCAATGAAGATTTGTTTTATTTATTAGGTTACACGTTTTTCCATACTAATACACATTATATTTGTAACTATCACTAGTCTTTAGGGCAAGACTTTCACTTTTATGGAAGTCAAATCATATTCTAGTCAAATATATTCCAATCAAATAAATTTCTTTCTTAAAATACGTTTTAAAAGATATTCTAATAAATATAATTATATACGTATATTTATATGAACACATCGTGTAAAGGAAACACAGTAAGCTCACCGAAGGGTTGCCAAAAAATTGGGTCAATGGTACGAAGGTTCGACAAATTTGAATGGTTTCAAAAAAAATTCCCTTTCTTTTTGTTGGTTCCTGAATTAAGGTTTTTGCAATTTGGAGCTAAATTTTCAAATCCCAATTTTTGGGACCTTAGGGGTAAAGGGTTGCCAGAGATAGAGGGTAAAAGGTTTTAGGGCTCAATTTGAGACCCTAATTTTAAGGGCCCTAATTTTTAATTTTTAATTTTTTGACAATGGAAGGAACCAAAATTGATTTCTAATGAGAAACTAAAGAACTTGATCAGACAAGCGGCACAAGGCCTTTTGCCGAAGAACGGAAACAATTGCAAGATTAATCCGGCTGTGTGATTTTTTACATACTCAATTAATCCAATATATAGGAGTGCAATCTTATCAATAGAAGGAAAAGAAAAACAGAAGAATATAAAATCCTATTACTAAAAGGAAAAATAATAATTCCTAGGTTACAAGCTATGGAAGGAAATATTTCCATAATTCCTATTCTTGGCCATTTTGTTATTTTATGAATGCATATAAAATTCCAGTATACAATATATGAGAAAAGTGGTTGTCCGTAATCTCCAACTCTAAAGTACTACTATCACCCATTGACTTTGGCTGCAAACAAACACATCTTAGATCAAAAGGAGATCAGCCACATTTGATACATAATTATTGATAATCTCCACATCGCTTGTCAACATGGTATCCATTTTAATATTGTATGGACTTGTACTACGTAGGATGCCACTTATTTTAATTAAAAAATATTTTTATCCTTGCAATATGGGTTTATTTAGTCGAGGTGAGTACCTGGCCGTAACCTTCAAGGTCTCGTGGGATTAGTCGAGGTGCATACAAGTTGGTTCGGACATTCACGATTATAAAAATAAAAAATAAAAAAATATGGGTTTATTTAGTAATCTTAATAAATATTTTTTCTTACAGGTAATTTATTATCAATGTCAGTACATATACCTATTTATGTATTTGTTTCTTTGGTTAAACAGGCAGAGAAAAAGGACATGACCAATACATACTGAACACATGCTTGTCAGATTTGCTGTTTTTATTCAGTTGGAAATTACATCATGATTTATAAAGTTTTAGGGGTGCTGGAAGAACTAATGTGTCGACTTCTTATCAGGTATCCAAAAGCAATTGAGATTTACGAAGAGATAGCCCGGCAATCACTCAACAACAACTTATTGAAGTATGGAGTTAAAGGGCACCTTCTTAATGCTGGCATTTGCCAACTCTGCAAGGGTGATGTTGTTGCTATCAACAATGCTTTAGAGCGATACCAGGTACATCTGTTTTTTTCATCCAGATCTGTCCCTGTTTCTCTATGCACATGCTAAGGATATGCATTTGGATTTTCTCTTGTAGGAATTGGATCCTACATTTTCAGGAACACGTGAATACAAATTGCTAGCGGTATGTTGTGGATCACAAGCATATCTCTAATTTTTCCATTTTCACGATGTCTTTAAATTTTTTGTTTTTCCCTTCTTAATGGGAATGAATGTTGTCCAGTTAATTTGCTAATGGTTTTTCATATTGTTTAAACTACCCATGTGTGGTTTTATTTTTTCATTTCTTTTAGCTGGTATGGTTGTGGATGAACTACTTGTGTATCACTCACTTTATCTTACCTGCCAAAGTAATAGAATTAATATGATAAAGTGATTGGTAGACATTTACGTATCTGTTGATCTCAGGATCTAGCTGCTGCTATTGATGAGGAAGATATTGCCAAGTTCACTGGCGCTATCAAGGAATTCGACAGCATGACGCAGCTGGTAATTGTGTTATGCTATTTAAGTTATGTTTTGAACCTGCATTCGAATTCGAGTTGTGAATTTGAATTTCGTTGGTGTGTTTCTTATATGCATTTATTTAAATTAATCTCTATAATCTTCAAGTGAATGGCTGAATACCATTTGTGTTTGATAGTGTATTATGTGTAGAATACTAATTTCTGTGTATCTTGTTGCTAGTTAACCTTAAAATCAGCTTGTTACTTTTTTTGCCTATAAGTCTCAATATTACTAGACTATCATGTGTTGTTAACGAGAATTTAACAAGAACGACAAACTTTTTGTTGAACCAGATATTTTAAACTCTATTCTCTTTTCTAATATTTTTAGGTCTTGTTTAACAGGGCTTTTAAAAAGTCAAAAGCCATTTTTGAAATTAAGAAGTTGCTTTTAATATGTTTGGATAATATTTTGAAAACGTTTTGTCCGGTTAGAAGAGCATTTACAGGAAACTGACCTAAAGTAGTTTCCTTGGGATGGAACAGTTGGCTAGACGAGCTTAGCTTCCTTGGGATGGAACAATTTGGAAATTGAGATGGTAGTGAGAATGGAGAGAAGAGGCTGACTTTGATTGATGTCCAAGCGTGAAATAATTTAGTGATAAAATTTGTTACTTATTCCCATGGGTGGGTCCTGACGGGTTATAGCATTCATGGTCCATTGGTTACTGATAGAGCAGCAGTTTTGAATGCACCATATCTTGTAACCGTGTTGAATGGGCTTATTGTTATAAATGTGATATTAAGATAATTAAGGTTAGCTATTCCCACATCTCATTTTTAATTGAAGTTGCTGACTGCTACCTGAAATATACTACATCGTATATTTGTGAATTGTTCCTCAACATGACGCTAGCATGTTTGGTTTGTTCCCTGAACTCCATTCTACTATTTCCTCCTAGTTAATTTTCTTTTGCTGACTTGCATAATTGGAAAATTAGTCTGTAGTAACAAATACTCGATATTTGATCTCTCTCCCTCATGAAGATGCACAGTCTTGTCTTAGTTGATGAAAATGCACAATGAAACTTTTAATTGTTTTTCCACCCATAAATCTATTCATACAAGGCTTTGTGTGGAGAAGTGATTAGATCAGTTTCGGGTACACGTTGAGCCCCATTTTTTTTTTTTACAAAAAATGTATTTT
>CAIGRB010073218.1:9698-21876 GCA_903798255.1 Fraxinus quadrangulata | reverse complement strand
ATATATATATAAAGTGTTTATGTCAAAAGTTGATTGGACTTAGGGCATAAAACTTACAGTTACCTCCCAAAAATTCAAGGCAGAGCAATGACGGCATTTTAATTCCCATTCTCACCATCATTAAAAAAAAAAAAAAAAAAAAATTTATTAAAAAAAATTACAAAAAAATATTTAATGAAAAAAATATTTAATGAAACACGAATCAAACCGTCCTCGATAACCAAACACAAATCCTAATTTTCTCTAATCTAGTATTGAAGAAATTTAATTATTTTTAGTAATACTGCTTAACACATCATGACCAATTTAAACAATTTGAGGAAAATGATGACCAAGCCAAAAGTACAGAGTTGAACATGAAATTAACTAGGAAGACGAGTTGGAACAAAAAGGGAAAAAAATCGTATTTGCACTAGAAATATAAACTATTTCATACAATACCAAATGTATTTCGAAATTTAAAAAATACTATACATTCCATAAAATATCATCAAAACTACTGCCATACAAACTTTCCAAAATAATCACAATGTAACTGAAATTATGAATGGGCTGATTATGAGGAAAGCATTTACAGCCCTGCTTCTGGTAAGGATATTCAAAATTAATTTGTATTTTCACATCAGAGTAATTTGAATGTATGATTGCTTATCAATCTTCATCACTATATCTTGATTCACAGAATGCTATATGCTATATTTTCTTAGAATTTGATCTATTTGTTATGTTGGTTTCTGCAGAAAAAATGATGATTCTTCCAATGAATCTGGTAAGTTTTTATTGTGGTTAACATCACTGAATATTATAATACAGAATGATTATACTTGTTTCCATCATTTATTAGTTCTTCTATATCCATATCAAGCTCCTTTCTGGAACCTATTTCAATCGTTTTCATAGCTGATTAATGGAATTTCATACATCATCACTGCTGCTACTCCAGAAAACCTATAACTGCAGTATATGCAACGGTTGAAATCTGCTGTGCCTTATTTTATCGGTACGTAATTAAAATTAAACGACTATCATATGTTTTCTGGATGAATCGAATTATGAATATGAACATGTTGTAGTATATACTGACTGTGTTGACATTGTTTTGTTGTGTTATATGCAGACGTGTTTGTATAATCACATATGTTTATTCGTTACATTCCAATTAGAATAAATTCATTTGTGGCTGGTTCATGTTACAGTTGAACCAGACGGTGAGGTTTTAGTATTTAATTCAAGACAGTATAGTTACTGGATTAGACGATTCTTCTGGAGAGAGTGAATCGAGTTATAGTTTATCCACAGATTCGAAGGAAGAGAGGAGGAGAAAACGGAAGAACAAAAAGCAGCAGCAAAGGAAGAGGATGCACCAGAAGTGTAGCTCCTCGTCTGAGTCCTCCGATTCGTACACGGATTCAGAATCCGATTCCAAGGGCATAAGCTGGCGAAAGAAGTGCAACAGCAGGAGGCATAGTAGCCATAAGCTTTAAGTCAATCGAGTTTATTTAGCTCGTACTATGGAAGATTTTAGCAAGGGGGCTCGAGACATTAGACCACAATCATTTTGATAATCATAGCATGAATGATATTATAATGTTGATCCTCTGTTCATGCTACAGTTGTAAGATTTCCTCGACAGCTCGACCAAACTCGTCAATTTCTTTCTGTTATTTCTTCTTTCAGTTTGATTATCATGGAAGTGAAATGTTATTTTGCTCAGTTGCCTATAAAGCGTTATCATATCTATGATTTTTCCGAGTTTTTCTTGAGGCAAAGACAATGAATTTTATGTATTATTTTGGCTTGAATGCTACTACCATTTGATTTATTGATGAATCGCAAATGACAATATTTGAATTTGTAAAATAGTCTTCAGCTAGTTGTCAGATTTCATGTCAAAATTTGTTGGGGATTTTTATTCTAAAGGCCTCTGGTTCTAGGACCAAAACAAATCGAGCTTTTTTCAATTTTTTGACAGAAGACTCTCAGCTTTGAAAGGTTGGAGACGAGAATGCAACGATAGAGTTCATGTTACGTGCAATAATGTCTGAGCACCAATGACGGGTACCTATTGGTCTATTGAACATTTCATTCCAGTCCTTTTTTCCCCATTCTGAGCCACATCAACCACCAATGGAGTTGCCTTGGAGGCAAGCCTCCATCGATCCTAACAAACATTGATTCTTATCTTGCTGTCTTGCATTACAGATGCAAACTGTAACAAGTTTGGACCTTTCTATTTTAACAGATTTAATAACAAATTGTTGTAATATGTTCGTGCATGTAACTTGTAATGTAAATGGGGACTAGTTATATCATCCGATTGGCATAAAACAGATATTTACAGTGCAAAAAGAGTAATATGTAATGTGCATGAACTACTAATTTTCACGTATAACATAAATGAAAAGAAAAATCGAGTGTATAGGTTATTTGTGGTGTGCGCATCTAGCATTCGATAGACCACCCGCAAAAAGTGTCCTAGCTCTACCATATCTACTAAGAGGTTTATTTTTGTGTCTCGATTACAATAATAGATCCTTGGCTATAACAATCTAGTTTGAGTTTGATCAAATTGTAAGCCAAAATACTAAACTCCATTATGCATCAAACATGCTGTAACTTGGATCTCTACATCCTTTAAATGATAGTACAAAAGGAACTGAAGATGTTGCGAATCAATTTTCTGAAATGCTTGCATCAAAATTTTCTTTCTTGAACGTATAAATGGCAAATATGCCTATACATCGCGGTATCACAGCACAGTTAGTCGTGGCAACACTGGCCTTTTGATTGCATCAAATGCCTCGTAGAGATTAACTGTCAAATATAATTTGGAATATGCCGTTTCACTTAACAACACAGCCAATAGCATGTACACTCATGGTGAAGTAGATAGAGCTCCACATCTCGTATACATTTCTTATTATAAATGTTAAAGCAAGACGCTGAGTTATGTGCCAAGATACTTTACTGAAAATACAAAAAGATGCGTCTTCAACAATGATTAATTGTCGAGAAACAAGTAGATCTTGATGTAGCGGAAGATTATAGGAAAGACAAAAATCTACACAAAAATAATTTCAACGAAGAGAAATTCAAGAAAACTTCATTTCATTCAAAACTGAACTGCCTCAAAGGGCTTACAACGTTTAAATAGCGAAATCTTAAAAAAATTCGGAAAGAAAATACCTAATAATAAAAAATATTATTTTTTTTCAAAAATGAAAAAAATTGAGATAATGACGGATCTTGATTCTCCTAATCATCAGGATCATCCCCCCAACAAACGGAAATCAAATCCGAGTTTATTTGACTAAGATATTGTCAAAACAAAAATTACCATAAACTGCAAAAACGCTTAATTGAGTGCCTAAAAGATGAAATTTGCCCAAAATTTGATGTGCATCAAGGCCAAAGGCCCTGAGTTGTGATCATTGGCCAGTTTCTAATCAAATTAGACTAGCAATTCGTAAAAAATGAACAAACCCAAAATTAAATGAAATTATTATTNCATTTCCAATCAAATTAGACTAGCAATTCCCCAAAAATGAACAAACCCGAAATCAAATGAAATTATTATTTTGCCTTCATCAGATCTTCAATTAATCTAAGTTTTGCTTTCAAAAACATCCTCCACCGTCATAGTATGGTGACTAACTTAACATTCCAAATCACGATATCAAGAAAAGTAACTAATAAATATAATAGTGATACTTTATCAACTCAGACGTACAAATTCAAAATAAATATTATTTGGTAAAGGCTAAAATTTTGGGGTTTCGAACAATAAAATAAATTAAATTGGGGCTTGTTTGGTGGAGTAACAGAAGCTGTCAAGAAAATCAATTTATATTTAGTTGTTTATTGTTTTCCATTTTTACTATGTAAAAAAAAATACAATAATAATAGTATAAAAAATGTTAGAATGTATTTTATGAATTATTATTTTAAAATGAGTATAACATGTAATTTCCTCAAACTCAAATAAAACACGGTATTTGTGGGTTTATCCATTTAAAAACCTGATTGTGCAGTTGAAGGACACTAGACATTAGCAAATGGCAAAACAAAGTAACCATGAGCATAGGACATTTCAGACATAAACAGCTTTGTACTAAAGTTTCTCTCTTTTCACACCCTTCCCTATTAGAAACTATACATCCAACCTTTTTTTAAGGCTCAATCTCGCAAAAAAATTGGACAATAAGAGAGAATAAATCACCAAAGACGGGTGGTTTACTCAATCATACATGCCCTCTTGCTCCCATATATCCACAAGGAACTCGACCATTTCCTGTTGCCATTTAAAGATCACGAGGGTCTATTCAACATAAATACAACAGAAGTAATACATGAAAAGCAGCAGGAAATAGCATAATCGACTCACTGAGAGAGGAATTGGTTGAGGGAAACGCTTGCTAGTGCCTAGTAAGCTTTCATAACTTGCATTCCAACTGCAATAAAAGTACTAGTTAGTCGATGAAAGGTAAAGAACCATCCAAATAAAACGATATAGGTTCAAGGTCACATACTGGATAAAAGATCTGATTAAACACACTGGTGGTGGTTGTACTAGAGCAAAATTACATATTGGCCACTAACTTTAATTTATTCCAAGTTGATTGCTAAACTTAAAAACTTTTGTTTCAAGTTAGTCACTAAATTTAGTTGTAAGTTATAGTTTGGCCTTTCGTATATGTCTGTTTTGTTTGAGTATGAGAAAAGCTGAAGTTGCAGTCTAGTTCGCAAAAACCTGGATTGCCACGTCACATTTCCTGTTACTCAAACTATCCGAAATGGAGTGTGTGACCCAACTTAAAACAAACTTGGAGTAGTGAACGACTTGAAACAAAATGAAGTCAAGTGACCAATATGAGATTTCGCTAAAAGTTTAGTGACCACTTGTGGAATTAACCCTTAAAGAACCCATAGCATAGACATATTATAGTAACCACCAACTGGTCATCAGAGGTCACACTAAAGCAACTTATCACTTCAAAGATTATAATTTAAGCAACGGGTCCCACAGATTTATAATTTAAGCAGTGGGTAGTAGATGTGGACTCTGGGTCATATAATATGCGTGGATATAAAGTATGTTTGATAAAAAGTAATTTATAGCCCTTAAATATTTCATTGAAGACGTGAGTAAATGCAAAATGCATACTTTAAAACAGGCTCCTCAACTTTTCCTTTGCCCTGTGATTTTGTACTTCCATTCCACATAAGCCTAGTTTGATTCCAGCGCAAAAATCCTACATCATGGAAAACGAAAAAATTGCAACAGCATCAGAAAGTCAAAAAAATAGCTAAGTGAAAATGCAATGCTCCCGAGTCCCACCATCAGTTCACATGGACATCATGCACCACAGGAATATTTAAGATGATTAAAGAGCTGTTCCGTGATGAGACTTTTGCTCATCAGTTTCATGAGAAAAAAGCAAGAAGTTAAATATACTTGCCATGATTTACAAACTCAGAACAGTTGCTAGTGCTGCCAGTGCCACTGTACTGACTGAGGCTCTGATTTGATAAACTAATTGATGATAAGCTTCTCTGAGATTGAACTTGGCTGTTGTCCATATCACATGTGCTGGTGCTCCAAAAATCTTCTGAAATGCTCGGTTTCTTCACCGCTTGTCCTTGAATTCTCAATCCTTTTGATGGTTCATCCACCGCAATAATTGGTTGGGATTTAGCACAGCAACCAAGACAACCTCTGCTCTGTTACAATTCAAGTTTATACGCATGCAAAAAATGCTGGCATGAACAAGATACAGTTAAACCACAAAACAGGTACACTTCATTACTAATATCTTATCAATTAAAGTAGCATGTTTTTGGGAAACAATTAACTTGAAGTTATTCCACATAATGCTTTCCTAGAAGAAATACTACTGTCACTACAAGTTGTATATGCACATGAATACACAGATTACTTCAGAAAATTTCTTTGGACACTTCCATAATAAATGGAATTGGAATCAGAAAACAGTAAAAAAATCATCATCAATAAATAGGAATCCTATTGCTCTTTTTACTTTTATCAGGTGCATGGAAGAGGAAAGAGTAGGACAAGCGTTTCTTGACTGCAACATTTAAATGGCACAACATTAATATGCCACAAGGAATTTCCCATAAAGACAACATTAAAGACCATGCTTGAAAATTTGTTTTCAAATTAAAAGGATTAAGCCTATGTTACAGTAAATCACCTTGCCTTACCTATGAGCACACATCCATGAATGTGTCAAAGTTCTGAGGATGGCAAAATATTTGTTGTATTAACATGATACTGTGAAGTGTGAAACTGATCCCTCACTATGTACCAGTTATCTTAACCTGTTTCTCTGCCTAAACTTATCCTAAATCATCAGTCTCTCAACTTGCAAAAAACTATCGGACAGCCCATTTATGAAACGTGACACAAGATTCAAACTTCTACTACTACACAAATCCTTTTTTGCGTCACTTCGTTAGGTTCATAAAAGATTTACAACTAAGCTTCAAACACCAGCATCTAGGAAAAAAAGAGAGCAAAGTTTATAAATGCTCGATCAGGTAATGAGCCGTTTCATCTCTGTGAGGAAGGGGTAAGAGTCAACAAAGCAATAAAACGATTCAAAAGAATACAAAAATACATAAGCTATATGGACAATCTATCATAAAACAGATCAACAAAATTGAAAGTGTTAACTTTAAAACAAATATATAATAGATCAATAAATAATAAGTTCTTAAGCTTGTAATCACATGACAAAAATCTATTAATAGAAGTAAAAATAACCTAAAGATCTCCAACCACACATAGTATCTTAAAGAAAATCTACATATTTAATTTCCCTACCATCCTCCTCATCATTGTTAGTTTCTTCTCGTTATTTATCATCATCCTCTATTTACAATGGTGATATATCCTTCCACGTCCACATAATAGGGCAAGAAAAAACACAAATAAAAAGTTCTAGACTAATAAAAAATATTCCAAAAGAGTTGAGGCCATAAAAATTCCATAAAGGCAAGAAAAATGGATGCACGCCTTAGTCACCTTGAGGCGTAAGCCTCAGCGAATCGAGACTTAAGCCCTGAAAATGACACTTAAGCCATAAGCTTCAAGGCATTTAATTAGAACTTCATGCATAGCAGGACTCAAGGTGCAAACCTACAGAAACTATTTATAATAATGAAAAAAATTATAGAAACAGGATGGAATCGCTATATGACAATTTCCATATATGCATAGATTACAGAAGTGAGATAGTTCAACTATTTAAAATAATGAACAATTATAGAAACAGGATGGAATGGCTTTTGACAATTTCCACATGCATAGATTACAGAAGTGAAATTGTTCAATTGGAACCTTTGGACAGAGGAACAGGGATGTTGGTTTCGTTCCATCAAGGGAGTAAATGATTAGCATTGAAGTGATTGAGTGTGTGCATTACATAATATGCATGGAGTATATGATTCAAATTACCCTTGGTAGAAAAGGTTTGGAAGAAGGAGTTGACATTTTAAGTTTCATAATAATTTTAACAAGTACATACTTCACTCAGGGAGCCTACAACTTTTTCACTGGAAACGCTTATTGTATTACCGTCACATGTTTGGTAATGAGTGCTCACAAGATATCAGAATTAACGTTAAACAAAATCATTTGGCACCAGAAAGCTATGCAAACCAGACTGACTGGTTTTAGTGAAAGCTTTCTTAAAGTTGAGGTTGGAAGTTAAAATAAATTCATTGGATTGTCATTTAAATATTTTTGTTTTAGTACAACCAAAAACATGTTCTGTTTAATCATATGCTTTTAGTGAAACAAACTTTTTACAAGTCACGTTTGGAACTACAATTTTCTCATACCTCTGATCAAAATAGACTATCTAAATTTGATCACAACAATTGAACACAATTTTATAGTGCTCATCATGTAAAATACGTATGAATTTTCAGATCATTATGTTTCTGCAAGACAATCAATCATGTTTCACAAACAAGAATAGGACATGTTTCGGAAAACTTAAGCAGGTAACTTCGCACACTGGAAATGATTTTGGATCGGTGTTATAAGAGTATAAAAAGACAATGAATTAGAAAAAAGGAGGTGCTTGCTTTATTACTCTCAGTGTCAGTACTTAAAAGCCAATCTTTATTCCAAATCTCGTTTCATTTATAAATTATAACTACACAAATTTTGTTGACTAATTCCTACTCTCACCAATTGGTACTCCGGGATATAATTAGCTTTCACATCATTGCATATTTTTGGTACAAGTATAGTTTCAGCGCCATAAATAACTTAGATTTCCCACTAAAAAAAATAGTTACTAAAATGCCAAATAAATACAAAACTAATCTTGATAAAATTAAATTAGCCCCTGTTTGAGCCTCATTCTTTAAGAACTTTTTTTTTTTCAAACTCATTTTTAACCACACATTCTCACAATAAAATAATGTTACATATAAACCTAAAACTTTTCTCCACTTTTCAACCACACATTCTCCAAATAATCACTATTACGAAATCTATTCCCCCAAAAAATGGAGCTCAAAAAAACCCTAAATGTTCAATTGTTCATTACCCAATGTATATTCATTGCCAAAAGAATGTAATATCCAAATTCTTCATATAGTAAAAATCATAGTTAAAAAAACAGATTAAAATTTGAGTGCATACCCCATACAAGCAAGGAAGCGATCGATCCAAGCACGGAACGAACTATACTGAACCATTTAAGAAAACAAGTACTCAAACACACAAATTATTTCTTCTCAGATCATAGGACCCGCCCAACATCAAGTTCCAACAATTGAAGAGAGCCTGCAACGTTTGGAAAAATTTATACACATCAATTTGCAGTAGCTTCATACAGTTTCCAAATATATATATACAATTACATATCCATATGTAACTTGTGGCCGTGAATACATACATTAAACGAGAGTGGGAAGCTTGTTTTACCAGATGAACACTGCAAATAGCATGTTCTATCACAACTATTTAATTGCCAAGTCCTAAACTCTGTGCTTTTTCAGCTGAGTTTGGTAACTGAAGTGGTTAATGGTATGGCAGTAAAAGTGTTTGCGGGCAATTATTCTCTGTTCACTTAAAAAATAACCTCTTAATTTCTTTGACCAGTATACTGTATTAACTTAATTTTGTAGTCTTACACGAAACTTGCAAAACAGTATTATTTTTAATTAACTTATATATATAATACAGCATTGTAAATAATTTACTAATTTACAAGATATAGCATTATCGTAAAAAAATCAATCTAACTGAGTAGTAGTAGATTATCACAATTTTTACTATGGACAGAGACATTATCTTAAAGCAAAAAATGTTATATTCTCTCAGTCGACTACCTTAGCTTTCCGCTCTAAAGCAAATTCAATTGTATTATCACATCATGTTCTCTCAACTCTAATATCAATCACCAATTTCATTTTTCCTGAAAACTGACCAGTGTATATTTGATAGACTGATTGTAGAACCTACGAATTCAATGTGTTTCATTTCAATCACATCTCACTTTTTCTCTTTTGTGCATATTCAACTTCTCTCTGGTCTTGAAAATATTAGATTATTAGGTACGATTGAAGAAAGCCTAAAGGGACCATTACTTGAAAGAGGGAAGTAAAAAATGCCACAATGATCAGAGGCATATGATCAAATTGATTAGGTCATGTAGAATCCAGGTTCACATCTACATGTTTGTTAGGATGCCTCAGGCCCTCACCTATCATAATGATAAACAGCTTGTCTAGCCGCATGTGTTTCCATGACTTTTGAGACTCCAGAAAATAAACAAAGTCCTTTAATAACAATTTACCGGAGAAAGACATACAGTTTCACGATTTAAATGATATAATATTGTGCTAGGAGACAACCCATATTACGTGCTCTTATTTTTTGACTTAATTATTTTGTTGACCAGCTTATGTCTTGTAATTACTTTAACCACCCTTAAAGGAAGCATGAAGTAGAGAAATCAACGTGAAGTAGTTCATAAAAAATAAAAAACTATGCTGAAAGAGCATTTTACAATACTCCGAGTACCAATCTATGGTGTCATATCATCTTATCAGACAGGCCTTTAATTCACGGTTCAAGCAGCAGCATTAAGTAATGACCAAAGGAACCCTAATTAAAGCTAATTGTCATCCAACTTCACATCATAAAACCTAAGCAAATGTATCCTCGCATCTAATTCCATTCAGAGAACAAACCTCAACATCAGAGACATGTCCATGCAAAGGTAGGTAATCTTATCAGAAATTATTTCTCATTATCATGAGCAAACCATAATTTATATTATTATAAGTTAAGGAAACAATTTACTGCCTCCAAATGAGTATTTTTCATTTCTCAATTTTTCCATGGTTGTGAACTTTAACAAATTACATGATTAGTATTTTTTTATTCAACATATAAAATGAAAATAGTACTAATACATAATAAACAACAAGGGCCAATTAAAAAAAAAAAAAAGAACAGAAAAGAAAAGAGGCCACATAAAATCAACATAAATAAATGTCAAATTCCTCAAATTCAGCATATAAAAGAAACTCAAAATGATCAGCATATAAAAGAAACTCAAAATTAGTAACGTAAAAAAACAAAACTAAATCCTTACACCACTATGAACAAAATCCCTAAAATATCTTACGGATAAAAAGAAATATAAACACATAATTAATCTAACATTTCTAATTCCATTTCACAAAAACAATAAAGAAAATACAATAAGACACTATAAACCTACAGAAATCCCTGGAATTCTAAAACCCCGCCAAACAAGCTTAAGAAAATAAAATCCACAAAATTCACAACCACCAAAACGCCCAGAAGTCACAAGCATGAAAAATAAAATCCACAAAAATTTACAAAAAAATTGTTCAACAACACCCAGAAAACAAAAGCATAAGAAAATAAAATCCCTAAAATTTACGAGAAACACAGGGACAAGAAATAAAACCCCCCAAAATTTACAATAAATTGTTATAAAACACTCAGATTACAGAAGCATAAGAAATAAAAATCCCCAAATTTTAAACGAATTATTCTAAAACACAAGCAATAGAAAACAACTCCCCCACAAATTTACATCAAACTGTTGTAAAACAACCAGACAACACAAGCATAAGAATATTAAATTCCAAAAATTGATCAAATATTTAAGATAAATCACTATACTAGTACGTATTAATTAGATGAGAAATACCTAATTGAGGGGGGGATTCATGCTGTTCGGGCAGTTCTGCGGTTTGCAGCATCAGTCAATGGAGTTTAGAGTTCAATGGGCTGGGCTTTCGGTTGGACAAATGGGCCCTACATTTCGGCCTAATTGAAAAGGTTGTTCGATTTGGTTTTGCTTAATTTTTAAAAGAGAAATTAGTAATTTTTGTACAAAACTTTGTGAAATATATGATTTTGTACGAGTGACATTATTCCCCTTGCAACTTTTTAATTAGAGTAATGATATTTAGTTTCATTGGGATTGTAATCACGGTCTAGATATGTCATTAAATGATAAGTAAAATTAAATTATTCATTTAATCTGTCATCTAACGTTATTTACAGATTCTACACTGAAATTGCAACTCCAATTATGCTACATAGCATTATTCTTTTAATTATGTAACAAAAGTCATAATTCTATCTATTTTTATAATTAAGTGATGGATTTGTCTCTCTTTAAATAAATAAAAATAAAATAACAAAACAATAAAAAAATTGCAATGAAAATCCCATAACTTTTCAAAACGTATAAATAAATCTCATTTAAACCAATTAAATACATATTGACAAAGAAGAATTTAGAAAAAAAATCCATCCTCCCAACCAAGCTCGCCCATCTACCCCATCAACGAGGCTTAGGTGTGAAGCCTTACACTACAGACTCATACTACGCAAGAGTAGAATATTCACCCATCCTAATCCGCCCCCAAACACGGTTAAACACCATCAGGATATAGTACAAAATAGATTTACTTCTTTTTTCTTAAACATAATAACGGATTGACTTTTTATTTTGTAATGTTGGTAATTTAATTAAATTAGTAGTGGCAATAAATGCAAGAAAATGATCTATTTTATGTAATTATTATAATATTAATTAAGCTATGATTGATAAGTGTGGACATTATAGGTCAAGCATTTAGTGGTATGAAG
>CAIGRB010073188.1:0-18766 GCA_903798255.1 Fraxinus quadrangulata | reverse complement strand
AAAAAAAAAATTTCCAAAAAATTTCCAAAAGACAATTTAGTTTCCATTTTTTTTTTTGAAAGGCTTTGTCAAAAAGACCTAAACTGTTTAAGGAAAGCTTGAGATTTAAGTGGTCCAAGTGACCCCCTCCTCTCTTGGAAACATTTTAGTTGTGCAATATTCAAACCATCAAGACAAAGGTAAAAAAAAAAAAAAACTATTAAACTACGTGACATGATGCTATTATAAACGTTTAGTTAACACACATGAGTTTGAACAAGGTTCATGACACTTAACATTCACCAATCAACTGCCATCTGACGGACCGAAGGCACGTAAAATGCTTATTTAAATTTTGAGCATATACATTCTCATATTTAATTCGAGAAATGAAATGAAATGTTTTATTCTAGCATAAATTGTGAGCATGATGTTTAATCTATAAATTACTCTCTCACACACTTTTAATCAAATTTCAATAGAAGCATAATATTTTATTTTATCCCTAAAACAAATTATGCAAGCAAAAAAGACAAAGTGTTATCATTAATAAAATATTAAGCATAATTGGACTTGGTTTGTATGTGACATACATGGTTAGAATTAAAGAGACCGCTAGGAAGACAACGGCTAGTAGGGTTGTTCTAAACCATAGGGCAACAGTTATCCAAGCCTACGAGAATTATGAGGCAGACCCGACTCACATACTTATTGAGCATGTGGAGAAAGTCTTCGCTAGGTGGACTACAGCAAGGGGTGTAGGACACGAGGTTACACCTCTTCAAGCTGTTAACAAGTTTATCCACACACTGCCACCTCAGTGGGAAGACATGGGCATTGTGGTTAGGGATGAAATACTAGAGGGTAACCCTCCAGAGCACCCATAAACGATTGAGTTCGAACTGTACTGTGCAACCTTCCTAGATAGGTGGATTTCTACTCTCGAACCTGAACTTGAACCAGTGGAGGACCAAGGGGAAGACCCAGAAGAGGAGCCGTATTATGAATCTGATTCGGAGCCAGGGGACGAGCTGGAATATGTACCAGGACTAGCACCAGAGCCCGAGCCAGGGTTCGAGCTCGACCTTGAACTAGAAGTTGACCAGGGATCTGAGCCTGAGTCATGTATATTGTCGGATGATAAAGCCCCTTCGTCTAAGCTACGTAGGATTCAAAATGTTTGGACAAGTGAAGATGAAGATTAGCAACCTAGAGATGGTTTAGTTAAAATAAATGACTTTGTTTCTAATAAAAAAAGTTGTATCCAGTACTTGGAATAATCCGTACATTTTCTTTATCGTCTACAATTTATTTCTTCCAATTGTACCTTATGTATTCTAGGATTTAAAATTTTATGAAACTAAGTTTTTCATTCGAATATATTGAGATGTTAACTATTTCTAAGATGAAATTTATTTGGTGGATTTAAAGGAAATGACACGTCAACCAACACAAGTTGCTATGTTTAAGGACTTGTTGAGAGCTGTGCAAGACCTTGGCAGGCAGGAAACACAAGCGCCTTCACATAATGCACAAGCTAACTCCAACACCATGAGCTCATGGAACGGTTTCGTCGCTACAAGCTCCCTACCTTTAACGGGGTAGTTGACTCTTTGGAAGTTGAGGAATAGATAAGGGGTTTAGAACGAATCTTCAAGCACCTCTCCTGCACTGATACCCAAAAAGTTTTATGTGCGGAGTTCATGCTAATCGATGCAGCAGGACACTGGTGGGAGTCTGTTTCACGTACTAGGACTGAGGCACAACAAGGCGACCTCACTTGGGCAGGTTTCAAAGAGGAGGTAATGGGAAAATATTTTCCGCAAGCCTTGAGGGATCATAAGGAGACATAATTTCTACAACTTAAGCAAGGAAGGATGTCATTGGTCGATTGTGAGCGAAAATTCGAACGACTATCTAGGTATGCGACACATCTGGTGGATACAGAGTAGAAGAAAGTTAGAAGGTTCGAACTCGGACTACGCCCTGAGATTGGAGGAATCATGACATCACATGAATTCACCACGTACAGTCAGGTTCTACAGCGAGCTCAGGCAATATCAAATCAACTGGAAATTGATCAGACAGTGCAGGAAAGTACTAAATTTTTAGGAAAAATGAAATGGGCAGGGCTGAAAGAAGGTAAAGGAAATGAACAAAACAAAAGGGCTAGCTTTGAAAAGTGGTTAGGGTCAAGCAAGCCGAATAATGTTCCTACTCCATGACCTAAGTGCAATAAAGCCCATAGAGGCGAGTGTTCGTATGGGAAGAATGGGTCAAGCAAGCCGAATAATGTTCTTCCTCCATGTCCTAAGTGCAATAAGACCCATAGAGGCGAGTGTTGGTATGGAAAGAATGTGTGCTATCAATGTGGAAAGAATGACCATATTGCCACCAATTACCATGAACCCCCACCCAAGCGGGACAATGAACAAAGCAAAAAGGGGACAGCCAGAGTGTTTGCCTTAACCTAACAGGAGGCAGCTGAGAATTAGGACATGATGGTAGGTGTTCTATTAATATCCAAACTATTTGCTTATATTCTTATATACTCCAGTGCCGCTCGTTCATATTACTAAATGTCGTACTGTTTGTGAAGAAGGTAAATTTTTTTGAAGTGTGAGGAAGTAGCGATTAATGTTCTAGGACTTTTCACCTAGATAAGATAATTTCGCGGACGAAATTTATTTAAGAAGGGGAGATTGTAATTTCATTTTACTACATTTCATATTTTGAAAGTTGGTGGATTAGAGTAACGTATATTAAATTCAATTTTAGTTGAGCCAAGTATTTAATTATCGATACAGTAATGATAAATATATCAATATTGAGCTCATTGGATAGCTTGAAATTAATCATGTATATTAGGCTTGAGAAAAAGTCGATTCAAATAAGTTAGGCTCAAAAATTTTCAGTTTATAAAAGTGGTTACTAATTGATTTTTTTTAAATATTGTACTTTAAAAAAATGTGTCTGTGTGCACGTGTAGTTAAAAAAAATGTAAATTTGTTTTAAAATGATTCATTGCCTTGATCTTGGGAAATTGATGGGAGTTGACAATTAGATTTAAGTTTAATATTATTTATTTGTCTTGATTTTAGGAATTGATAGGGATGTTTTTGCCATGTGTAGATTGATAGGAAAGAAAATGATTTTAAAGATTTAATTAGGTTAATATTATATGTAAAAAAATGCATTCTATTATTTAAATTAGCACCACCATTTTACCTAATTTTATGGCATTAGGAGTTTTATTATTTAATTAGCACAAATTACACNTGAAGCAAAATAAATCCTAAATTTATAAGGTATCCAAAATTTTGTTTGGTAATTATTAGTTAACTCATATTTTATCATAGAATATAATTCGAATTTTTTTCTTGGCACATAGACACGACAACAACAAAAAGGTTTTGGAAACGTGAATTTCTTACTTTCTTCCAACAATTCTATTATCAAATGAGGTAGAATACTACGTGCAAGTTGTATGTCTTTGCAATATTAAATTTTTTTTTACGTAATTTATTTCATGAAATGCTAATTGACTTGCAAGTCTCAATGAAATGAAATGTGAGATCTCCTTCGAATTTTCTCAATATGTTGCATAGAAATGTGTTAGAGCATTCGATTGATCTTCGATTGCTCTTGATGAAATGATGGTATGGAATGTTGTAAATTTATGTTTAAAAAAAAGTTATTATATTATTTTGGACGCATGTATCCTATTGAGTTTAAATTACTCATTTTTTCAAATTTTAACATCTCAGGTTTGATCGGTCAACGTGGATAGTGGCTGGACGGTGTGCGGGTTGCCAAGTAATAAATTTTTAAGAAAAACATTCAATAATAAATTATGTTACGATATTTTGCATTTTCCTTAATTTTATTTAATATTCTAGATTTTTGCAACTCTATGTTTGATTCAGTATTTAAACGTTTAAATAATTCAAGAGTTTAATTTTTAAATTAAATAATCCCGCTTCGAGTGTTATTATGAAATGATATCGGTAACACCCCAAAATTTAAGTCAATAAAATTTGGGGCGTTACATGATTGATTATTTGAATTTTATAACTAAACTAGAAGTAAAATGCAGGTTAAACTAAGGTTTCTAAATAAATGCAAAATGATCTTGAATGCAGAAGTTTTAAGAAATTAATATATGAAAAATGCATTAGGATCCCGAATCACCAAGCAAGTTCACGTCTTACCCTTATTTCATAATTTGACAACATAACGATTAGTTGAAGAATCAATGTTTCTAGTAATTCAATAATCTCTCTCTCGAGTAAAATTTAAACTGTTCTCTCATAACATTTGACTATATTTGTATGACAAATGCAATATATGAGACTGTATGACGATTTGTAAACACTTAAAAATTCACGTAAAGTATAGCGATATATATTTTCATCCCCAATCGGACCCTACGATGATTTATTCCTTGTTGAATCTAATTTCCTTTTTTTCGAATGCATGAAATATATCACACATACTCACATAATCACATGCATTTAATTATGGAGACAGTGATGTGTAAATAAATCATTCAACATATAATATTCGTGTCTTAATGTCAAAATTGCAAAATAAGGAATTAAACATTCACATGGGAAGGGTAATCATTCTCCTAGTACAAGAATAACTAGCCTAAGATGGAGAAATGAATAAAATACAAAAATAATGTATGAGAAGACATCACCAAATAACAATTATGCTTGAAAAACAGAAAATCTTGATGTTGTTCCTTGAATTCCTTACCTCAAAACCTTCTTCAAAAAGTATTCTAGGGTTCTTCTATCTCCTATGACATCTCCCCTTCGTTCTGGACTTTTTTCGGCTTTTATACTTGACCTAGATTTATTACCATATGTGGTTGAATTAAAATAGGAAACCAGAATTTTTGCCCAAAAATTTATACTATGTGACCGCATAGTATACTTCTATGCGGCCGGATAGAAGAATTGATCTGCACCCAAGAATTCGCTAAAGGCCCCCATGCGACCGCATATGTTTAACTCTATGCGACCGTATAGTGTTAAAAACTTCCAAGATATGACAATTTGGTCGTTGAACTTCATTTTGCCTTTCCCTACCTCTTTTCTAACTCATTCTTCTTCCAACGTGTCATCTTAGTGGTCAATTAGATCTTTCTCTCTTTACATCTTCGATCTCTCCTCCGGATTATCTTTTAGGTAATTGCATTTCAGTCCCTGAACTTTGATTTCCCTTCCTTTTTGTCCATTTTGTCCATTTTTCCTTCCAATTTCCACCACAATTATCATTATTTTCATACAAACACAAATTACACGAATTAAGCTATATTTCGTACATTAAACTTCAATTATCCATGTTTGTGAACCGAAATAAAAATGTAAAAATGTCGTTATCATCTCTCCTACGCATTCTACTATTATCTATTTGTAGGAGTTGAAAATTGGTTGAAAATTACGTCCAAATTGACTTTCAAAAGAGTTCCAATCGAATAAGGAAAGTTGCATTCGTGAGCGAATTTTGTCTCTGTACAACAATCAGTATTTTGGTCATAACTTTCTTCCCCGATATCCGATTGATGCGATTAAAAGTGCATGGAAATATAACTCAAATGGATACAATGTTTATAGAAATAGAATTTTTCCAATTAAGATGTTTACTATAAAAAAAAAAAGTGTCTCAATCTTCGACTAAAAATCTAGAATATAACTTGTGCGATTGAAAATTGACTTTGATAATATTTTGATCATATTCCCTTCCTTTTTGAGTTCTAATTCCATCCAATTGTCTCATAGCAATTTTCAAAGTATTTTCTTGTGTTCGAATCAAACTTTGGATTTTGCCATTTTTCACAACTTTTCGCTTCTTTCTTTTGATTATTTGTTCAACCATTGAGTTTTACCTACATAACGTAAAATACAACAATTTAGGATACATTTTGTTAGAAGAACTGTTAAATATCTTTATTTTAGACCCCGAATAAATTTATAAAATACACTTATCAACATATATAGAATGGCTTACACTAGCGTGTGTTAAAATTTTGGTTTAGTTGACAAATTAAAATCTCATGAATATTATAGCAATATTTAGCCTTCATAAGTTACCAAAAAAGAATCTTGATTTCTGAATTTGCAGTTAAAAGCTTTGTTAACTTCACTTAGGGTCATTTTGATTGCAAGAGTGGAATTTGAGTGAAAATAAAATGAATTACATGGAACTGAATTGCGTAGAATTATTTTCTTGGGAATTGTCAATTAATTGTATTTGATTTGTATAATTTTTCATCTGAAAAATCTTGAAATTATGGATTTTTGAAACAATTTTCCCAACAAAGTGGTGGGAAAACCAATTCAATAAAAACATGGAAAAAGGGGTCACGTGGGGGGTGGGACGAAAATATTTTCCATAGAAAATTTTGGCTATTAAACATAACAAAAGTAGAAAATGGAATTTCATTCCATGAAAAAAAAGGCCTATCAAACATGCCCTTAATTTCTAGGTCTAATTCTATCTTCCTCAAAAGGATAGCAGATCTTCTCCCGGAAGTCTTATGAACTTGTTTAGCTTGTTTAGAATCACCCCAAGTATATGCATCAAATAATCTTGAAATTCTTTTCAAAACACACTTCGGATGGCTTAGTATTTGGAGCAAATGTAAAAGCATATAATTAATCAAAATAAACCTACCTCTTGCTGATAAAAGTTTATTTTCCCATTCCAATAATATGTTCCATACATGTTGGTTAATATTTTAGTATTTAACTGTCGTAGGAAATATCCTTAGCACACACAAAACGACACGACACGTGAAAACATTATCTTAGAAGAACCCAAGGATATAGAATGCAATAGTAACGCTATATAATTATTTCTATAAGTTCAATATTTAACTTCAAAAATATTATATGAAAAATAAAAATATCACAATTAATCTTATGTGAATAATACCACAATCAATCTTATCTAATTTTTTAATTAGATATGCAATGTCATCTTAAAACATTTATTCCATAATGAATAAATATTCAAACAAAAACACATTGGTTCTCCAATCAATTTGGTTCAAAGTTCTAATATGCTACCCAATCCAAGTTAGAAAGTAGGACTGTGCTTCAAAGTTTAAATTGGTGGCTTGAATTGGGAAAGTGTTGGTCTTGAGGAAAGTATGTTTACTACACAAGCTGATAAATGTAGCATAAAAGTAGGTCAAGGTAACTTTATTTAGCATGCAGGAATGAACATTTAAAATAAAATACTTACTTGAACCTAATAAATTAATTAATTTTCAGTTGCAATCCTCAATAAAACCTACAAAGCACAATTTTTAGTCAACATTGTAGAATATAAAATTTCATAAAAGTTCTCTTAAAAGTTTTCTTAAAATTTCCAATTTATTTATTTATTCATTTATTTTTATTTTTTGAGTTTCCGAAATGCTTTAGAAGGCTTCCAAAATGTGTAGGAAAGAAAAACTCAAATATATTAGAAATTTCCTGGCAACCTAGGTAACGATCAGGGTCGGTTCTGTGATTTTCGGGGCCCGAGGCGAACTCCCAACATTGGGCCCCCCAAATCAACGTAAATGTAAAATTCAACAGGAAATTTTTTTTTTGGGCCAGAAATTTTTTTTTTGGATTTGGATAATATCGAGATTATGACATGCATGTTAAAGTTACACAAGTTAGCCGGCGATGTGGGCCAAATAGAGTATCTTAGAGACTTTTGTGNAAAATGAGGCCCCCTCTACTTTTTGGCCCGAGGCGAGGGCCTCACTTGCCTCGGACCAAAACCGGGCCTGGTAACGGTCTATTCAACCCATTCTATTTTTTAATTTTATTTTGGCGGACAGGCATATATGAATGTTCATCAAATCAGCAGTTAATGTATGAGCTTTAACTACCCCATCGAAGTTACAATATATCAAATACACATGTTACATGTACATGCATATTTTATGGTGTACAAGTCTTATCACAATGAAGAAATATGGTTTTCGCCCATTGTTGAGGGGTCGGTCATGTGTGGTCCAGGGTATAAAAAAAATTAAAAAAGAAATATGGTTTTCGGGCATATTCAAAATCGTACATATCAAACATACTAATTAAATGCACTTCTCTGTCTTTCAAATAATTCATCGTACTATTTCTGGAAAGTAATAGACACAGCAAAATGGAAACGTGAAAAACGGATTCTAATGCATTATTTTATTGTTTTCGGAAGTTCCCAAATGTCCTTGTGAAGAGAAAAGTCATTCCAGCCATGGTCTTCTTCGTGCAATTGTAGAGATATTGCATTGGATCCTGGCTCAGGTCCTCCATCAATTTTAACGGAATCAAGCAAGTTACTCCACCATTGGGTCATTCGTCATCTACTGGTTTTGACGATGATGGAGATGGAATATCAAAATTTTGATCGATTACTGCAATATTTGGTTCGAAAATTATGTTCTCTCTCGAAGAAAAAGGTGCAATTCTTTTGAAGGATAGAGGTCGAGGTTTCAAGATTGTGTCTTTGGTGGTTTTCTGGGCTTTCCTCGTCCCCTCTTCTTGAGCCAATACCTTCTTCTGCAGATGGGTGTTCCAATGGTTTTTCACGTCGTTGGCTATTCTTCCGGGAAGTCTACCAGAAATCAGTGACCATCTGCATCAACATGCAATTAAAAAAGCCATTGAAATATTATCCCATTTTTGGATTAAAAACTTAGCTTAGTTTTCAGAAAGACTTCCTAAAATTTAAGCGTTATAGCACCCTTCTCACTTGCATTGCTCATTTAGTAGTAACCTAAAATAGCGCCGCACCCAGCACTTATGTGTGAGCTAAGTACTGTATGATGGGGCTTGAAAACTACAAGTGCGTGACAAGATGTTAAATAAAATTATCAAACAATGAACATAATAACTTTATGATGATATGTGTTCTTGAACTTGCCTGTTGCCTAACAGGTTATGAAGCCTTATAATGAGATCATCTTCATCCGGTGTAAAGTCACCTCTTTTGATATTTGGCCTCAGATAGTTTAGCCACCTCAGCCTACAGCTCTTCCTGCATCTGTTCAACCCTACAAACACCAAACACAAAATCTTCAAAACATCCGGTGTCTGGGTGCACGCTTGCACGCATTATGCCAGAGGAAATATATACCTGCTCTGAAAGGAACTTTATGCCATTTTCCTTCTCCATACTTGTCAATGCATTTCCTGAGAAGTTTATCTTCTTCTTCAGTCCATGTACCTTTTTGTACTCCAACTGGAGTACTCACCATACTGTGCATGATAATACTGTATAAATTCTTCAATACAAATAAGCACACGTAAATCTATGGAATATAAAATCTCAAAGAGCTGTTTCAATTATGTGTCTCTCTAGCAATATATATATAGGGAACTTTTTGGACTCTATTCTTGAGAAAAAGATATATTTATGTAACGTGCATTTTTGGTTTTACCACTCAAAATAAAAACTTACCAAAAAAAAAGTCATCACAGTTTAGAAAAAGTTCTCAACAGGTGTCATCAAACGTGAAGCTAAATTTATTTACGCTGCTTTTTTCTGAGAGACAGTTGCTTTGAATTTAATTGAAGTACTTAGTATTTTAAGTTTTTAGCCAAATGGGTTATTGTTGAGAAGCTACTATTTGGTTAAAAATACTATTCTTGATTAAAGTGATCATGAGTTTTAACTGTGATAAGGCAATATAGAAGAAACTGTACTGGGAAAGCTGCATTTATTGTTGCTAAACAAATGTAGGTCTTCAAAGTGCATATCTTGATATTTAATCTTGTCCTTGTAAAGGGAAACTTACTTGCTTATCACACAAGCGATTGGGTGAAGATAACATTGTGCCAATTCAGATTGGACGCGATGTTATGGTCAAAACATATTGTATCAAAAGTTGTAAAATTCAAAATATATTGTTTCTCCTTTCGTTTACTTCAAATATCATGTCTTTGTTCTTTTGAGTATCTTCAAGTTTTCGTAGAGAATTCAAGTGTTAGTGGGAATTCTATTCAAGGAGAGTATGATTGAAATCATCATGGTTAGTATTTTGTTCTGCTACTTGTCATAGGCATTGTCGAAGATTTCAATCAAGTTGTAAGTTAGCATTGAGGTTTCATGCCAAGTCAACCAATCCCACGAAGTATGTTTTCTTATAACAAAAACAAGCGAATTTCCACTAAGTCCTACAAAAAATAGAAAGATGAAAGGCACGAACACAGAATTAGAGGAACCACTGAACTTTGTTTCTCTATTCCAAAGAAAGCTCGTATACAAGACTATGAATTGTCAACAGTACATTATAATTGTTCCCTCCACACTTAGAATTTAAAATTGGGGTTGTGCTTAGTGTACATAAGGGGCACCATAAAGGTGTCCATAATGGACACATGGTGCACCTCTATTGAAGGGGGCGCAGGCCCACCGACACCCCCTCCAATAGGGGGACACCATGTGTCCATTATGGACATCATTATGGTGTCCCCTATGTACACCAAGAATAATCCGTAAAATTGTTGACCCCCCCTCCCCCCCCCTTTTTATAGTTATGTGGACAACATATGCCAGGCCAATTCGCTTCCACACAAGTAAATTTCAACATGTTTTGACCGAAGATCTGAACGGAAAAGATTGTTATTTATGGACATGTGAGATGCTCTACAATACGAGACAAAAGCATTCAAATACTGGCAATATGATCAAAGATAATTGTATATTAATGAACAATCGCAATCAACTCAACCAAAGTAAAAATAATCAAAATTCAAGCAAACGGGTATGAAATAAGCATGAGAGGGGATCAAGTGAAGTTTTAAATATATAGAGTTGCATTAGCTTCAAATGTTACACAAGTTGCTTATTTATAAAGTTCTAGCCGAAGTGATAGCCATTGAATAAGAACAACGTAGCCTCATCTCTCAAAATGAAGCCTCACATCACTCAGTCTATCATCCATTTAATACATTAACAATGAGTCAACCACCATATATCATAAGCCGACAACCCTGACATTCATTATTACAAATGTTACATCAATCACTCTTAGAGATTGCCTGCAGATCCTCTAAAAGACAGCATGTGCTTTAGCCAAAGAAAACTTCGGATTAGAGGTCTTCGGTGTGAAGAGCTTCGAACTTCTTTTTTGATTCCTTTACTTTGATTAATTGGGGTATTTATTCACTTTATCAAATCTGACTTATATCTCTATGTGGACTATTACGTGGTCTTCAGTTGGAGCCTCGGTGGCGAGACGTAGCAATAGTCCCTAAACTCTATGCATGATTATTCATATGATGCATGGACTTCTTTTATGATTTTTTTTTATTGGGGTGGTTATTTTTACAACATCAGTCCCCCAAGTCTAAATATAAATGTTTATATTATAATTAGAATTTGAAAGTAGAATTTTTATGATTTGCTCGAAGTACTTATCGTGGATGTTGTCTGAAATTGTGTACTTTAAAGTTTCTGATTTTTGAGAAAAATATAGGGAGTATTAGTTGAGGTCTATTTATCCGAGGTTGTTTCCTTGAAGTGACCTGTTGAATTTGAGGCATTGCCAAAACTATTCATGTTGAAGCTGAGGTTGCGTACCTATGCTATTTGCTGAGGCAGTAATACATTAATTTTGAAGAGGTATATTTTTTGAAACGTTAGGCACACGAGGTGTCTTTAATTATTGCGCCCAAATTATTTCTTTCTTGTACGTTTTCAAGAAAAGACGATTGAAACGGTTCAACTTTCCATATACGCAACTGTTGCCATATTCAATGGGCAATGATAAGTACTGCAAGCATATTTGTTGGGAGACAGATGCACTAGCGTGCATGATCCAGATGCTCTCTTTTGGACCATAGAATACGAAGCGACAAACGTTATAAATCGCTCAGATTGAATATTAAATGAATGGTTGGATGGTCTGGATCCATATCCAACGGCTGAGATTGATGACCTCCGCCTATAAAAGGCAAATCATTTAATTCCTTGATTCTTTACTTAGCAAACAAGAAATTTCCATAGTCCATTCTCTGCATTGTTAGGAATTTTGAGACCTTTTTTCTGTCGTTTCTAAGAAATCTGGTGATATTTCCCGTTTATTTCTTGATTTTGTGAGTATTCCTTTATCTTTGTTTCTTTTAATTTTTTCTTGGAATCACAAGTTCTTCAAATTCTGGTGGGAAGAACATAAACTTGAGTGCTGTAGCGTCTAAAATGGGCTTGACTAGTACATACAATAGCGACCTGGTCCAAGCCATTAGGGTAAGCCAAAGCGCTAACCCCTAGGGAGGATTACTTAGATTATGATGTTGGTTGGGGGCTGCTAAGGTTCCATCAAATGTCACAGTCGTCGACCTTGTAGAAATTAGGGAGAAATATTGTATTCTTCACACAATCGAACTTCTAGTCCCCTCATCTAAAGAGATGGCTTGCTTTCCTAGGCAAGGTTAGGTGGCAATTAGAAAATACCTTCTGAAGGGTGGACTTCATCTGTCTTTTCCTCCATTCTTTAAGGTCGTGCTTAGGTTATATGGGTTAGCACCAACCTAGTTCATTCTAAATGCTTAGGCCCCACTAGTTGGGACTTATTTCTTATGGAAAGAAACTTTCTAAATGAGGATATGCCCCTCCATGTTTTCCAAACCATCCTCCAACCTAGGGTCCTCGAGAATGGTGATTTCAAGGATTGGTACTCGTTGTGTCCTTGGGGGACTCATTCTCCCTTTATTATAGGCCTTCCTTCTTCCATTAAAGGGTAGAAGGATACCTGGTTTTGGGCCAAGGGAAATGGTAGACCTGGTAGGGTGATAGGGTTCTTCAACTAACAGTTCTCACCCACTACTCAGAAGCACATGAGTGTACCTCTAATTCCTGCATGCACCTTATTATATTATTATATGCTTGCTACCTTCTTCATTCTACAGGTTTGGTTGAACACTTCGACCTTTCTAAGGCTAAGTTGGGTGTGATAGAGGAATCTATAGTTGTCACCTATCTTCACACGAGTTTGAGCATCTCATATCCCATCGGTGATTTTACGAAGAGTTTAGTTTAATGGCTCGAAGAGATAGAACTTCAAATTTGTTATTATTTTCCAAAGGCACTTTACTGATGCCACTTTTTTTTTTTTTTTTGCAGAGGACTTTGAGAGGAAGATGTACCCTGTCCCAGATATGGCTTCGATCATTGCTGCTACCTCTTCGTCTGGAAAAAAAGGTACAAACCCTCTTCTGATGCAGCTAAGCAGATTAGGGACAAAATTGAGAAGATGAGTAGGGATGCTGCTGAAAGTAAGGGTCTTCATTTGCCGAAGAATAGGGAAAAGGTAAAAATGGTGGAGAATCCCAAGAAAAAGTACTTCTCGTCCATCGGCTCAGGTAGGTCAACAGCACGACCTCTACCTGCTAGGGAGAAACTGATGGCAGCTTTCATCGTTCCGGCCATGGGGGATTTGAAGCCCTCATCTACCATGCTTTTAACGTAAGAACTAGCCAAGAGAGACAGAACTAGTGAAATTTCCTCTGCCAATGACGCTGCTCCTTCAAGGGTCAAGCTTGCTCTGATGAAGATGAATGACAAACTTGCTTTAGAAGCTTTGGCCATCCTCCCATCGGAGATTCAGACTGCCACCGCCACTATTCACAAACATTGGACAGAAAGGTGGCAGACCTTTGCGAAATTAAGCAATTTGGTAGACTTCTTCGCCACCATGGTGAACGAAAGAGAGAGGGCCTTCAGAGTGGCCATAGAGGTTGAAGTCCTCTTTAAAAACCTTCATAAGAAAAACAAGGATTTTGCTTATAGGGCCTCTAGGGCCGAGGAAAAAGCTAAGAAAGGCAAGGCTGATGTTGATGCCATCAAGAAGCAAGAAGTTGAGGAGTCTATGAAACTCGCATTAACCTTAGCAGAGATTGAAAATTTGAAGTACAAAGTCCACTTGTCCAAGAGTAAAGTGGCTTCCATGACTAAGCGAGTGGAGACTTCTGATACGCACTAGAAAATTAATATCGAAGCCCTAAATGCCTCAAATAAAGAAAGTGTCTCTCTAAAACAGCAAGTGGAGGGGTTGAACTCCAGAATTAGTGGCTTGACTAAAGAGGTGGAGGCGGCTCGGGGTAAGGCCCAATCTACTAGCGAGGATACTGTGTGCATTACATAGTGAATTTCCACTTAATTGAAGAGTATCAACGTTTCACTAAATACTAGCGAAGGCTTGGTTACACTGAAGTTGTGGAGTGGATTGAAGTTCATTCCCAAGGCTTCAACACCTCGAATTTGAGGTCCGAATTCTTGGAGGAAGGCGAGCCCTAGACCCCAACCTAAGGAGGCAATGTAATAGAACATGAAGATGATGAAGAGGTTGGGAGTGAAAATGCTGAGAATGAAGCAGTGACTCTTTATGCCATTGTTCCATTTATTTGCGGCCAGCCCAACCTTTCCGCTTAGAAAAGCTCGAATCTAAATTAAATCACTTAAAATAGTTTGCAATTGAAACCTAAATCTCACAGTTTGGTCCAATTTTGAACCGTGGATTGACCGGATATATTTTTTACCTAATCGTTACTAGTTCAATAGTTATAAAATATTTCATACTTTATTGGTGAAAAAACTATAAATATTAATTTTAAACTTAAATACCAAAAAAATCAAATAAAAGTCTCAACAATTGGTTATGAAATTATGGTAATTAACTAATTATTGGTTTTTAGTAATGGACAATTAACCAAATTACCCATTTTCTATTAAAGTTCAATAGTTATATTTTCTGGAAGTTAAAGTTGTATTTTATCAGTCTTAAATTCTAAAAAAATTTTGTTTTTATGTTTTTAAGGGTCTGATTTGATTTCAAACTACCGTTGAAATTTTAAAATCTAAACAAAATATTTTTAGAACGATTTGACTTGTATCAAATCTTTTCTATTTAATGCCTTATTTTGGGTGGCCACGAAAACGGTTCCATTACCATGCATTTTGGGTCATTTTGTTATAAAAAAAAAAAAAAAAATCTGATTGGTCATAAAGTGCATTGATTTAGTATTTAAAAAGCAATAGAGTATGACTTATTACACTATTATTTGAGAAAAGAACGACTTATCAGCAGTTACACATGCATGGAGTAAAGACAACTTTTTCAATCGATTTGATAGGAGCGGTTCAAATATCACCATCGGTCTCATTATTGCGTGAATTAGTTGGTGTTTGGTGAGAATTAAAATTATATTTTTAGTAAATTGTGATAGAAATTTTTGAAATATGTGATTGAAAAGCTGTGAGACACATAAAAGATGTTGTTAGTATTGATTGTTTGACTTTGACTTAGATTAAAATCAGCATGGAGTCAAGAAAACTTTTTCATTTGATTTGATAGGAGTGGTTCAAATATCACTATCAGTCTCACTATTGCGTGAATTAGTGGGTGTTTGGTGATGATTAAAATTATATTTTTAATAGATTGTGATAGAAGTTTTTGAAATATGTGGTTAAAAAGTTGTGGGACGCATGAAAGATATTATTAGTATTGATTGTTTAACTTTGACTTAAATTAAAATCTAATTTTAATTCGAAACAAACAGGATATTAATAGGTTGAAATTGCTGAGGACGATAAATGACGTAATACTAACTTTCATGAATTTAGTATTATAATGCTGGAATTTAGTAATTGTACACGTAGAATTTCATTGCGTACCTCCCAACTCACATTCACCGTTAATCCCTTTGTATAGGTCGATAGACTCAAGCTTGACGCCTAATCATGTCAAGTTACAGTTTTTCGACCCAAGGTTGTGTGTCACCGCCGATTTGAAAGAATTTGATTGGTTTGTGAGTTTGACTTGGACGGGATTATAATGGCACTTAGGCCTATGTCCTAAGTTATCACATTGTCTCCCTTATTGATTTGTGGGTTTGGATGATGATGCCATTAAAGGAGAGCACTTCCTCTTTATGCTCTGATGATGTTTTAAAATGACATCTCTCATTGTCCGAATCCAACCTCAGTAGTAGCGTATTGGGTTAGGATGTCGAGTTGACCTATTTGGACTCTTCGATAGGTAGATTCTTTTAATCAAGTCAATGAGAGCCATCAACTTATTCAATGTGAATTTAAAATTTACAACAAATATTTTTTTATTGTCCAATTTGTTTTACATACAAAAATGTATTTCTTTTGAGTTCTTCAATTTTCTAATTTCGTTCAGTTTGATCTACATAATCTTAAATTGTCCATTCTTATTCGAATCATATTTTAGATATTTGCAATTTAGTGTCCGAACTTACAATTTGTTTTCTCTTTCGCCCTTCTTTGACCGATTTTCAGTTCTTTTCATCAATATCCATCCAAACTCAAGTTTATCCTACAATAATTGACATTTAATCAAATTAAGTAGTGATCCACCAACTTGACTCCCCAATATCCAATTTTACGGCTCGAATTAAGTGTAGAAATCACACTTATAAGCCCCTGTTTGATGCACATTAAAATGAAAAGCATTTTTTTTGGTGATGTGATGGTGAATATGTGATTGAAAAAGAAGGAAAAATTATTAATGTGATGAAAAATATTATTTTATTGAAGAATGTATTGTTGAAAATGAATAGAAGAATGAGAATGAAAATTAGAATATGACTCAAACATGGGCTAAGAGGAATTCAACAAGACTTGTCGGAGAAGTATTATTTTCATAAACATAGGAAAAATGTTAATGATAAATTTTCAGATTGTCTAACGAGTTTAATTCAACTGTCCTATTTATTTTTTATTCTCTCATTTTCTAATAATTACTCTGATTCTGCAAAGTTTTCGGTCCAAAACTGAATTTTTCAGCTATGGTATTTCCATTTTTCCATTCCATTTTTTTTTTCTTTTCTGAAAATTTGGTTAGTAATTTTAATCCTTTGGAATGATCAATTCTTCTATTTTTACCAATTTGAGTAACTGGTGATCAGTCTCTCTAATAGGCATGATTTGATATGTTTGTAAGCATTTTCAGACATGCAAACAGGTCATAGTAATATGCTTTTGTTAGTTCTGTAGTGCAATAGTGGCTTACTTTGATTTTTCTTTACTTTTTAACCTCAAATTTTATTTATTTATTAAAAAAAAAAAACACTTCTTACGTTTCCTTTTCTTCAAGATGTAACAAATACATATTAATTGGACTCTTCTTATTGAATTTTAAATATTTGGAAATACACGACTCTTTTGAAGAATACAATTAATGATAAGCGAGATCGAATCAACATGAACTACTAATTTAGAAAGTTAAATCTAATCTAAATTAATTTCTTGTAATCTTATTAATGAAATTAAATTTTTGCTTAAAATATCTCTAAAGAAAAGTAAAAGAACTTAATTCTAACTAATAACAAGGAATTCAAATTAAATAAATTACTAACATGTCGGAATCCACCACAATCGAACTATGCAATAATCTAATTATCCATGATTCCAAAATTGGAGCAAAAAATCGAAATCAATCTATTGCAGCCCATAGATATAACAATTAAGTCCTTGTTAAATGAATCTGATGTAGGACCCTTTTCGCTTCGTCTAATAACTTACATAACCGTTCATCATATCATTTCTTTAGGGAAAAAAAAAAAAAAGACTAAAAATCAAAGGAAAATAATTAACAATCAAAGCACCAAGCATGGGTTAATCAAACAAAATTCTAACTATATCAAACATACTTGATACACAAGATGAAAGAAAATTCAGCTTAACCACTCCAATAAAAATAAAACATAAACGTCTCAAGTGCATAAACGAAATTAAAAAGGATAAAAAAACAACTATATAATTAAATAGGGTTTCATCTTATTTCTTGGTCCAAGAAAATTAAAAAGACATTGCTAAATTAAAAGCAAGAGAATCAATAAAACCGGGCATAAATTGAAATAATGGAGTTCGATTCAACTAACACCTAGAGAGGGGTGAATAGGTGTTTATGCGAAATTTAAATTTATCAATTAATAAATGCAACAAGTCACATTTATTAATTAATCCAGATGAATTCACATGCACAACTATCATATGTTGAATTACCGCAGTTAATAAATTACTGAAAAATAAATAATACTTGAAAATTGTTGACGGAGAAAACCCATAATTGGGTAAAAACTCCGGGTCCAAGCTAGTAAAAATTCACTATAAACGAATCAATTTATAGTGCTGTCAGACTCGACTAAACCTATTAATTTTTGACCTCCTGACTGTAATAACTAAAGCCTCCTTGAATTGCGTGCTCTTGCACTCACTTTTAGCCTTTTGAATTCGTATATCTCTTGTGGATCAATAAGAACTCCTTGTTCTCCAACAATCGAAACTTCGATCACCTTCTTTGATCTTCAGAATTCTGACAGGTCTTATGAAATTATGTGTTTTGGTATTTGGTTTATGTGAAGTTGCTGTTTTTAAATGCTATGAAAAAATAAAAAAGAAGTTTGAACTATATGAATGATATGTAGGAAGTAATCTCTTGTTTCTCTCAATGCTCTACACAATTTTTCGAATAGAGGCATGTGTATATATATATATACTCGAATCCTAGAACTTTTAACTCACCTATACAACTTATCACTTGACACTTAGACTTTTAAAAACTCATTTTCGACAATAATTTTGTCAAAAAATTGACAACATCTTTAAAACCTAACAAACTCTCCATTTGGCATTTTGTGGCAAAACATGTATTACAAACAAAATATATTCAATCTAATCCACTCAAAACCAACTGACTCGACTGAATCTTACTTTTCCTTTATCCAACATGTTTCCTCAAAAAAAAAAAAAAAAA
>CAIGRB010073161.1:0-11557 GCA_903798255.1 Fraxinus quadrangulata | reverse complement strand
AGGCCACTGTGTTATGGGGCTACACTGATAACTCAAACCTAGAACCATATGTAGATCTGTCATTGCAAAGCTATTTTACCTCTGGGGCAATATATCATACAACAAGCCAGTGAACTAATATAAAAATCTTCTGAAGTTACAAGTGCCTTCATACCTAGAAGCTGGAGTTGATACCAAGGCGCTGACCATTGGAGGGGTTAAAGGGGACCCTTTCATTAATGATGACCAACCAGGCATCTGTCCAGAAATGCTTCGAGGAACTTGGTTGCTACGACCTTTTAGATTGCCAGGCCACAGATTAGCAGATGTGTCCAACTCATTTCTAGCAAAGCAAGCCTCAACAATCAAATCGCGCAGATTTCCAGCTGTAAATGATTACAAGAATTACGAGGAGCCAATGAACCATAAGGACAGTTATCCACCATATGTAAACATATACGCTATTGCATCCTTGTAATTCTTGTAATTGAAAAGACTTGACAAAAAAGATATCAGAAGCAATGGAAAATAAAAATCGTATAGGTAAAAAGAGGAAAAGGAGGCATGGGTAAGACAAATTGGAATCCACCATGTGAATAAGTTGATAACTAAAGTAAATGGCAGTGAACAAGAAAGAGAGAATTAGTTTCCCTTATTATCTCAAGCAAAAAGTATAGGAATGGCTGAGCAGAATTTACTCAACCAGAGGATTGCATTAACAAATCCCGTAGCAAATTTAATAATCTCAGGTTAAAAATGATAAATGACTGAATACCTTCCAAAGAGACATTTATGAACTAGAAATTTGCAAAAAGCAGCATGCAAGAAGGTCCAGGCAACTAATTATTAAAATAAAACCATTATCACTTCCATACAGATAATGAGGAGGTCACTCACAACAATTCACAGGCATTATTAGCCAATGAACTTACAGGAGGTGGTGGAATCAGCAAGCCTTCAAAATCATCCAACTGCTGTAAACTGGAAACTAGGTCTCGCCGATGCTTTCCCGCAGACTGTACATCTTTCCTTTGACTGATGGAGCTTCGTTCAGTTTCACTGATCAAAGAAATCTCCTCCTCTTCAATAATATTGACAACTGCGAGTGTCGTTATAGACAATAACATGCACAGACAAGTATCAAGCCGAGGAACAGGACCCTCGCTTGAATTTCTTTCCTGAACAGATCCAAAGCAATGCATCACAATATTGGATAGTTCAAAAATGAATTTTCTAGAGATGGAAAACTTCTTATGACATCTATATCAAATGCTGTGAATTAATTAGAACCTCTTAGTAACATATCAAAGTGTATCAGCAGATGGTATAGGGAAAATTGATCTGCTGCCAATACATGTGAATAAGCCAAAACTCTTGACTTTGATTATTACAAGCAAGGGACTAGAAAATATGTGATAACTCCTAGAAAGGGGCTAAAAATATATGATAACTACTACATTAAATTTTTTCAGTTTCTTTTTATACAGGAAAAAGAAATTTCCCAAGTACAGAATTAGCCAGCCTCTGGAAAACACGGCAAGAAGCAGGGAAATTACACAGTTTTCTACTTTTACTCCTAGGATTCAATGCAATCACGTCACATAGCATATCTTTCCTCAATCCCAAGGGAATTAAAAAGATGGAATTCATTTAGTTTTAAATTTGGAAAACTAGTATTTCTTTGATTCTTTTTTTACGTAAGCTCTTACCCTTTGAACAAGACGTAGAGCAGCAATCCACAAACCAAGAAATGCATCCTGCCAGGTGGTCTGATTTAATGCCTGGAGAGCCTTCACTAAACCTGAAGTACTCATCTGTGTCAGAAAACTATGCCCAAATAAATAGCATGTATGAATACTAAACTATAACTCTATGTTAACTATACCTGTAAGAGTTTCAGCAGCACTAGTAGCTGCCACTTGTGATCCATCCATTGCATCTTCAAGATAAAGATCTATAGTAAGCCAGAGTGCTGAACGGCCAACACCATGACACTGACCAGCAGAAGACACAGGAGACCCAGCTGTCACAGCATGAAATTGTTGCTGTAAATTTGTTTTGCATTTACGTGATAGGACTTGACGTGTATCAGCTGTTAACTGCAAGAGGGCCTCTGGAGAAATATGTTTCGAGTTTCTTAAAGATGACGAATGAGCAGCAAGCAGACGCAAGTTCCGAATAAAGCATTCCCAATGCGTGGGCCTAAAAGAAAACATAGAAACACGTGTTTTAACTACAGTGTATAACCATGCAGAAGTCCAACAACCATATTTTGTACACCCTCAATCCCACAAAGATAGGCTTACTTTCCATTTTCGTTTGTTACAAATTATAAGTCACTTTTCTTGTTGAGAATATAGTTGATTTTTTCGTTTTCTAATATGCCCCTATTTAATGTGCCTTATTATCAATAAATATGAATTACTACTATCTAAATCATTATTTAACGTAGGGGTATACTAGGAAAAATATAAGTAAAATTTATATTTTCAACTATATTACTTACATTTTTTTAATCTATGTGAAAATGGAAGTGAGCATATCTTTATGAGACGGAGGGAATAATAAGAATCTCAAGAAACTACTATGAACATCTCCAACAATGCTCTTTATTTTAAAGTGCATTTTTTTTTCTAAATACAAAGAGTATCTTGAAGATTTTTTGTTTAAAAAAAATAAAAATAAAGAGAGACATTTAATACAAGATCAGCAACACTATATTAGTTTTTATTCTGCTTTTTCCCATAAGCAATTATTGCTCAAAGGAGAAAAATCTGTAAAAACCAAAAAAGGTAGCAATAAAAGGAGTAAAATATTAAAATTATCAATAAATAGATAGTGATAATGGTACATAGAAATTTGTAAATTAATAAATGAAAGAATCAAAAGTAGTATATAGAGAGTGGGTATGGCTATCTATGGAGACACAAATCCACTCTTCATTTTAATTCATACATATTGAGAGTTTGTTGGACTCCCCAAAAAGAGGATTGACTTCCTTAAATAAAGAGTATGGAGTTAATAAAGAGCCTTTTGGAGATGTTTTAAGTAGTTACTCATGACACGTTCAGCATAGAATGATGCAAATACTTTTAAGCTGAACACAAACAGAAGCAACATTTTACATGTTTCTACGAGCCAAATAGAGGATCCGGGAAGTTATTTTATTCTGAAAAAATTCACCAATTATTTCAAGAGCCTTTATAGTATTCATTTTATGCATTGCTTCTTGGCGTTCCATTCTCTTCCCATCAAAGCTATCAGGATTGTCTATTTCCATGTCCTGACTCCTGGTAAGCCACCTTGATTTCTTCTCAGAAGTGAGTTCTAGCAAACCTTCATCGTCAAGCGACGCATCAAGTAGCTCCCATACAATGGAAAATATAAATTCAACAACAAGAAGCCCAGGTTCAGATGATTGAATTTCGAATATCTGGGAATAATGAAGGACATCATTTATGGATTCCATAATCCTGCAATTGGATAATCGAAATTAGCAATCAAGCAAGTTGGCAACAAAAACTTGTTCTAAATACCAAAACATTTGATAATTCAAGCTCATTAAATAAAATACAGGCAATTTTTTTTTTTTTTTGATTTTCTGGTGTCATTATCAATACTGTTCTGAGATTGTTCAGTTACTAAACAAATAAGGAAATTATCAATTTTAAACTAAAATAAGTGGTTGCAAACATTTATGTTGAAAACATATTTTACAGCACCATTATTATATTTCAGAAATGCATTCAAAAGGATTTATGAGTTTCAACTAAAAATTCAAACATATTGGGGAAGATTTTCTGGAGGTAGAACTGTAAATTTGAAAACTAAGAGGTACACAATCCAGGAATTCATTAATTCAGCATCATTTTGGTGGTAATGAAAAACAGTATGCTAGAGTAGTTTTTCCTGAGGAACAAAAGACACCATATTTCTATTCAGTTCAGCATCCAAATTATAATCCAGCAGATGGAGGAAATAAACTATTTATTCCTGTCTGATCCTAAGCATCATGTCAAAGGATTTTCTAAAAGATCGAATACTCCCCTGTGGTTCATTATCCAAGTAAATCTACCACTGTTTGAGGAGCTACCAACACATGTACTTACTGACTACTATAAAGTGGATGCCAACAGTTAGCTAATATATTAGACTGGAAACCCTGGCCGACAGCTAATGAATTAATGGATGTTAAATGCAGAGATAGAATGAGAGTGACAAATTGACAAAGATCTGAGTGCTCAGTGAAACAATAAGTATTCAACCAAATGATCTTCAGATTTTCCAGAAAAGAAGCAAAAAAGAAAGAGCTTCATAAAATATCCTACTTTAATGCATACCATCTTTGTACCATTCGCATTTCTAATGATTAATGAGGACAAGGTACAGTAAAAATCAAATAGAAAAGTCAAACTTGCTATGAAAAAATATTATATTGTGGATTTGTTCTTTTCCTTGATATCTAAATGGAGGATTAAGAAAGATAAATGTAAAATTTAACCCTTGAAGTTCACTAAAGGTTTATGGGAGTATGAGGTTACATTCAATCTGGGAAGATGTTGCACGAACTGATATCATATATATTAAGCAAAGAACAGTATTGGCCACTTGAAGATTACGCAAATACACGTGGCATTAAATTCCACAGCTTGTCGATACTGAACAACGGGTTAGGTAAGTGAAACAAGAATGCATCATAATCAAGAAAGAATACTTTCATCATTTAGTAACGAAGGTAGAACAAGATCTTCAGGGACCAGCAGAGATGAAGGGAAGTGGTCCAAGGGGCAGGAGTCCAACAAGTAACATGAACTTTCCACTAAATACAAAGTAGAACAAATCAAGTGTCAAGGTGTCATAGAAAGCCCTTCAATTTTGATGCATGAAAGGTCCAAAATTGTTATTTGAGTCCCAATGCACCAGCAACCTATTAGTCTCTCAACCAGATGACAGAGAATTGCAAGTGAATTGTAAAGAAACATTACTTATTTCCACATGTAGAAATGTGTCGTGTTAGAGATCTAGCTACTTAGTGCTAATCGGTTATTACCCTTTGTAATCAACCTTTGCTCTTTTGGAGTATTCTTTGAGTCCTAGTAATGTTGTTTTTCATCTGCTTTCTTTATTTCTCAGTGCACCAGCTGTAATTAACAGGTGTCTCTATTCCACAGGCAGAGATTATTTCGGCAACACTTGTTACTCCTGCTTTGCATATTGTGATCAGTTCTAAAGATTTCATTTGATTTAGCAAATAAGAACTTCCTCCCATATCTCTGTTTTTCGACCAATTGAAGCTTACACGAATACACAAGGCATTAAATTCCATAGCTTTCCTATCCTGAATAGTGGGTAAGGATGTAACATAAGAAACAAGAATGCATCATCCAATTGAGAAGCACATTTTCGGCTTTTGGTATTGAAGGCAGAACAAAAACTTTAGGGACCAGCAGAGCAAAGGTGGAAGGGAAAGCAACCAAGGGATAGGAGTCGGGCAAGTTTCTTAGTGTCATAGAAAGACTTCAATTATGAAGCAGGAAAAGCCCAAAATTGTGATTTATGCCCCAATGCACAAATTGATATATTACTCTTTCAAACATATGTCAAAGAATCACGTGTTAATTGAAAATGAAAACTTACTTTTCATCCACAAATATCACTGTGCAACACATAAAGACTGCTTAGATAATTCATAATATCCCAGATAGTGTTTTTTCTTGGTTATTTTTTTCAAAATTTCTAAGCATTTCATCTTTATTCTTAACCAAAATACATCCTTAAAGGCTTCAACAGTAGATAACCGTTGAAATGCTCTTCCCGGCTATATATGCAATGGATACGAACAAAGTGTAATAATAGTACACGACACATAAAGCATCACAAATAAAGAGAACCTGGCGACGAAACTATCTATCAAACTGTCATAACTGATCGCCAAAATTAAGAAAGACAGTGAACTCTTACTTCTGATAGTTTGGGCCATTAATTAGAGATGGCAATGAAAAAGCATATCTTTTTAGAAGCTCCATGTATAACCTATATGCCACCGGATACCTACCGCGACTGGGTATTACCCTGCACAACATAAATTACGCAAACACATAAATACATTACACATGAGAGTTTGTACTATGATCAAGAAATTAGGAGATATGAGAATGGACCTAGTGGAGAGAAGCGCAATAACAAACATAGGCGGCACTATACGGATAGTCAAAGCCTTTTCAAGGAATTTCCAGGCTATGGGTACATTGTTGGACCAGCAAATGTGCGATACAAGAAGCTCCGCCACCTCGGTGGAGGGCATGGAGATTCCTGCGGCGGTGAGGTTAGAAGAAATCTGCATGACCCACATAAGAGGGTCGGTGCCCTTCTCCTGAGCGGCCTTTGTGAGCTCCAATACTCCATCCCACAGCCACTGCTCCGTCGCCATAATTTTTCAATCCAAAATTGTTTTAGGGCAGATTATTATCCAGCTGTGTGAGAATCTGTAAATTACATGTGGAATAAGGAGGATTCAGATTGAAGTGATAAAGAAATTTAGTTCAGAGAGCCATGGTATAATTTGAAACGTGAACAAGCCAGTCAATTTGGCGTTGATTTCTGGGATTTTCTTCTAATTTTGGTTAATTAAAAATGATCCTTAACCTATCAAATGGGTACAAAATTGGTCCTTCAAATTAGGAAAACTACAGATAGGTCCCAATTCTTCAAAAAAAAAAAAAAAAAAGGTACAAATGAGTATTTTTGTTTTCCACCCAACTTGAGATATTCCTACTTTTTTTACTTTAATTTTGTCAAACATGATTTACATTCTTTTACAAGAATATTTACTTTTCTTTTTTTAAAAAAGAAAAAGAACCCAATTTACGTAACTTTTAAACACGACGATCAATGTGAAATATGTTTTTCGCTTTTGTATTTACTTTGGACATTCTTTTTGATCAAATTGTTCAATATAAATGTTGAATCATTCACTGCTTTTGATGATTAAAAGGAACAAGGACAGTTGTAAAGGGGATACTTGTCCTCTCTAATCTTGAGTTATGCGCAGTTGAACATAAAAGCTTGAGTCATGAATTCACATTTGCTCATGAGTGGACTGTGTGAGGTACAATTTGGAAGACGAGGCTGCGAAATTTGCTGAAGAAGCCCATAGCGATATGCTGAATTAGTTTGTTAAGTACGTCAAGAAAGTATCGAACAAGTTCATAACCAATAATTGTCAAGTTCAAGCTGAATTTGGTTGTCTTGAAGTTGTTAATCTTAATCCAGCATATTATTGGGTTACATGCCAGAAATAAAGATGAAAACTTCTATACTGTGAGAGACAATCACCTCAAGTTCAGAATTAATACGGTTTAACGTAAAATCTCAGTCGAGATTATATGTAAGAAGTAGAAACAGGATCTAAAAACACGATAAAGCACCATTCAGACCGTCCCAAAAAATCAGTATTCAAGTCCAATAGTAAGAAAATTCAGGGGCAACAAGAATGAAGTTCCAGGCATTGTTCAGCTGCTTTTACATTATTGAGCAGCTTCGTGCACTTTCATCACTGAATGAGGTGAAGCTATCATCATATGCAGGCATTGGCCTTCCTGAACCGAAACCATATGCAGCAGGCCGTGGCATCCTCGGTGGCTGAAGGTACGTGTCATCCATGAATGGATAATGCCCGTCTTGAAACCTAAAATTTGTCCCATGATAATGTCCTTGTGCAAAATGACCAAACATGCCTGCGCTTTCCCTCTCAGGCATGTGATCGCGATACATATTCCTCGGATGATGAATTTTGCAGTGTTCATCTCTACATACATGTTCGCCAGCCTCTGGTGGAATGTGATCCCGAAATCTATTGAAATTTTCGTCTATCTTGGGACCATGTCGATTAACGTGATCATGAAATCTGTGAAAGTTTTCTTCCATCTTGTGGCCATTAAAATCTTGGCAAGAACAGTTTTTGTGCACCCCTTTCGGGTGTTCTTCGTCAACATATTCTCTGCCATTCCTAGGTTGTCTGTCATGGGACAAAATTTCTGCATTTTTGCCTAATTTTGCTATAACAGCTGTGACAAACATAGGATCCACTTTGCCTTTAACAAGTACAAGACTCCTTTCTGAATCTATAGCAACCTTATTCACCCCTAGACCCAAAATTAAAAAATAAATAAGTAAAATCTATGTCTTCGCATGATTATACATGAAAACAATGCATACTAGTAAAATACACTAAAAAGTACCAGGAATTTTTGATAAATCTTTCTTCAGTTTCTTCTGGAAGGCCTTACAGCAAATGTTTTCCACTTTGAAAACAATATTCTGCATTCAAACAAAGAGCTCGTTTATCGTCTATTTGTAAGGTAAATTACACATTTTTAGTACTAGATAGAATCATGTACATCGGTCCATTATCGCGTATCAAAAATGCTCTTAAAAATTAAATTTGTACAAAGAGAAGGGAAAAAAAGGGTTACCGGTTCGTGATTGTGATATTCCATTGAAAAAACTTGATAAAGAGAAGTAATTAATAAAATCCGTCTTGCCCTTTGAACTCGAAAACTCTGTGCATGTTAACCTAAGAATTTCTTAGGAGGCAAGAGAAAAAGATGGAAGAAAAGGATTTTTCATTTTAATTATGGAGAGTAAATTGGGTTTATATTTTCATAACAAAATAAGATTAACTTTCCATATGTAATTGGCCGTTCAATTTAAAACTAGTAATCCAAAAATGGAAATTTAGACTTTAGAGCAATCCCAAAAATATAATCATTAATTTCAATACTTTCCTTTTTTTTCTGAAATTTTAATTTCAATATTAACAAAGCCATGGGTTCCTTTTGATCTCGTCAGAAAATATAGAAATTTTATGCAATCATACATCAATAAGACTAATAAACCAACTTTTTGTTGTCGTAAACTACGGATTCATCGAAAAATAGATATGAATGGAACACGAAAGGGGGAAATAGTTGAGACAAAGTTAATCTCAATGACATACCTATCATTCGTTCAATTGAACTTGTTTTACGATCAATCATCCCTTGAAAACATTCGCTAATAGTTCTTGCAAGTCGAGCACCAATCTCAAATAAAAAACACGTGCCCTCTTGGCTGTCACAATATTGTGTAGAAATCGCAACATTTCTTAGTAATAAAGAGTAAAACGTTCCATATTTTTCCAGAGGACAAATCCATTACAGAGAAATGAATCCAAAGGACATTCTTGTGACATTTGGATTGACGATTGGAATTAGCCACCACGAGCTTCTCTTCTTGTGGCATCATGAAGCAGTTCCACATCAACTCCGTCTGGTGGCAATTGGACGTACCTCACCACTGATCCTCTGATGAAGCAGTTCCTCACAGAAAGCTGCCATAGAACAAATGATCAACAAAAAATTCCAACATAATTAGCCAAAGTACATGACAAAAGAACACGTACACACAGACAGTATTTTGGAAAGACTTGTATCAGACTGAAAGAGCAATGATGTAGGCTCAAAAAGTTAAAAATGGTGCCTTGTCTTATGCAGCATCACTTCAATATTGATCCAAACCTTTTCGAATGCAATAAACCCCCACCCCCGACAAAAAAGAAGAAAAAGATTAAAGCTTTTTCCACCAAGAGAATCCAGATAGATCCAACTCAGTTGACATCTATCTTCGGACACACTTTAAAATGATCTTTCACTTTTTTTTTTCACCAAAAGTTTAAGGAATCAGGCACAAAAATATTTGATTGACAAATGAGTTTCTTAAAAGCGGTTCTAAAATAGTAGGCGACAGAATCGATGCCCAAAAATGGGTAATGTGCCAGTAAGTAAACACTTTCAGTTGCACATCATTTGCGTAACTGCCAACACTGACAATCCTCTATATCTAAGAGCCACACTGCGAATGTTTATCTTACAAATATAAAAAAACCTATACCATACATACCCGAGAAATACCAAAAATGAGTAAGTGATGGAAAAGCTGAACATAAAAATCCCACGACGACACAATTCTGTCTTGACAGCCTTTCCTTTTCTTTTTTTGAGATGAGGGGGGATAAGAAACATATACTGATTGTTTATAAGTGACATACATAAAACTCTTCTTGCAGATTTGATTTGAAAGCGGGTGTTCAAACAAGAATTTCTCAGATGGTTAGTTGATGCTCTCTCTCTCTCTCTCTCTCTCTCTCTCTCTCACACACACACACAATATTGTACACTCTATAAAATGTTACACACACTATAGTGGTGTAGATTGCTATTTTACAATGGTAGGAATAATAGTTGATNCAGCCTTTCCTTTTCTTTTTTTGAGATGAGGGGGGATAAGAAACATATACTGATTGTTTATAAGTGACATACATAAAACTCTTCTTGCAGATTTGATTTGAAAGCGGGTGTTCAAACAAGAATTTCTCAGATGGTTAGTTGATGCTCTCTCTCTCTCTCTCTCTCTCTCTCTCTCTCTCTCTCTCTCTGAGGTAGATCCTTTGGCTATTTCTTTTGATTTTTTCAGGGGAGGGGGTGTAGGGTGTTGAGCAAGTGATGTCTATGCAACCCAACCTGAGAAAAGTTGAACTGCTGTCCGAACGAGACCATTGGGCAGAAAGACGTTAAATTTAACATTTGGATTCCAAATAATTCAATCAGATAAAAAATACGCTTAAGACATTATTCTGTTTATAAAAATGTATATCCGTATCACCATTAGAACTTAAAAAATCCTCCCTACAGTCTTGGATTTATAGAATTCCGACATGTGACTATTATCCCACCTGAGAAATTGATCGCAAAGGACGCTATCATTACACATTTTGGAAACTAAAGAATCTTATTAAACATTAGTTGTTGAACAAAACTTGAATCCCCTAAGGTTTACAATGGATGCATGTGAGAAGTAAAAGAAAATCTTTGGTATAACTAATTTCAAACAAAAGCTCAGAACCAAATTTCATTATCTTCACATCATTAATTTCCATAATCACTCCCAAACCCGTTTCTATTGGGTCAAATTTCATAGGCGTCTACATTTTTCGCCTTGGCTTTACACTGCAAGCAAATATTCAAAAATCGGCATTGCAGATTCGCAAAGAATACCCAGGAGATACGAAAAGTAGCAAAAATCAACTTGCTATGAAGATATTCAACTAAATCTCTTAACTCCAAATTCTCCTCAAAGGCACAGAAATTTCATCAGTCACTAAACCGAATTGCTAAATAATTATGTTATAGGTAATTAAAAATTTAAAACAGAAATTTAAAGATCTTCACTAGAATGAAACTCTAAACCCTAAAATTTGAGAGAAAATAAAGAAAGAGGATTACCATGTGGGGGTACTTGTCTTGATCAACAACCCTAGTGTTTTCGAGCTTAATGTTGAGGTACTGATCCACCGAGTGAAGGGTTCCCCGTAGGGCTAAATCGTTCTTTAATTCCACTGTCACTTCTCGTCCCACCAAATCCTTGAAGTACGAGAAGAACAACTGCACATCATGTCAAAATAAACCAAATCCAATTAAATTACAAACAAAAAGACGCAAAATAATGAAGAAAAATGCATTACCATATTTTCTTTTGTGTG